>ML417508.1:1364-27674 GCA_005239525.1 Nicotiana knightiana
AAACAAACTAAACTAACGACAATCGACTTATGAGAACTAAACGATAGAAAATTGGAATCAGCTGAAAAACAACATTGATAAGTTATTGAACAACGATTTAATAGAAACCTAAACAATCAACTAGGTACATGATTCGAAAATATTAAGCGACTAATGTTGACGATCGAAGCTAACGCGAACTAACAATCACGGATTAACAATTAATTGCAAACTCGAATAAACTGAACCTAAACACAGATAGGGAAAGAACATAAGTTATAAAAACCAAAAACCAAACATAAGACGACTAATCACGGAATTTCAACACGAATGAACAAACAATACGAATAAACAATACAAATAAACGAACAACATAATTATTAAAAAAAAAAAATCAACATAATATGACTAATCACTAATTAACTAAAAAGAACTTAAACTAAACTAAAAATCTGAATATCAGTCAATAAAGAATAAACTAAAATGGATGAACAAGGGATTAGGATTTTACCTAAACGCTCGGGCTTCAAAACAGTAGTACAAACAACTCAATGGCGAATCGACCTCCACGCCTCTCTTTCTCGACGACAAACACCGAATAATGCAAACTCTGGCTAACAAGCAGAGTCCGGTCACTTTGTCAGAGAGAAAGAGAGACCAAGGGGTCATGTCTATGCTGGACGGAGGGTTGGCGACGGCAGTGAGGAGGCGGCGGAGCGGCGGCAGGGTTGGTGGTGTTGTTTTTGGGGGGTTTGAATGTTTTGAGGCTTGGAATGGAGAAAAGGAGAGTGGGAGGAGGCCGTGGGTGTAAAGGTTTTGGAGTTTGGACAGACAGGCGGCGGCGGCAGTGGTGGCGGCGCGACTAGGGTTTGATATTGTTGATTTTTGGTGGGGATTTGGGGGATTTGGGTTGTGGATCTAGAAAGAGGGTGAAGAGAGGAAGAGAATGGTGTAATTTGGGTGGTGTTTGGAGCACGGCCGCCGCCGGTGGCGAATTCCGGCGGGCGGCAGATGGCGGTGGGGAGTTTTNAGGAAGAGAATGGTGTAATTTGGGTGGTGTTTGGAGCACGGCCGCCGCCGGTGGCGAATTTCGGCGGGCAGCAGACAACGCTGGGGAGTTTGAGCGGCAGAGGAAGAGTGGGGAGATAGGAAATAAAAGAATAGGAGAAAAATGGGGGAAATTTCGGGGTATTAAGGGCTTTAAATACCTTAGGTGTGGATGATTTTGGACCATTAGATCAATAGAGGTTGGATGGCTGAGATTCGATCTCTGATTCAATAAGCAAAACGACGTAGTTTCAAGGAAAAACTACGTCGTTTTGAGCTCTTTCTTGGCGAGCCGTTTAATGGACCGGGCATTGCCGAATTGGGCTCAAGTTTTGGGCCAATTTTTCTCAATTTTAATTGAAATACACTAGCCCAATTTCTTAAACCTTAATCATCTTATTTAGTCCTAGAACAAATATACAAGTAGAAAGAAAGAAAAAATCTTTTTGGGATATATATAATTTAAAGATGCAAACTAATATATACAAATAAAAGTTAGAAAATATTTTTGGTATTTTTAATAAAGGAATGCAAACAAACATGCACAAACAATTAAAAATCATCCAAATACTAGTATTAAAAGCGTGCAAAAATTAGGTATTCACAGTTGCCCCTCTTTGCTCGAGAACATGAAGAGTTTTCGTGCAAAGAAAAGTGAATCCATGACTAATTNTGCTGGACTAATCTTTATTGCAGCAAAATAGTGACTATTTTTCAATGACTTGGCAAACATTGACTACTTTTAAATGACTATTCCGAAAACTGACTAGCCCATACTATTTTTACATTTTGTTGGGGGCTCAATTTCAAAGCCTAGTCAGGCGCTTGTGGTAATACTTTAAAGGTGTGAATTTGCTTGAAGGCAATATTGTTTTGGGTTTATAGTAAGCCATTGCTTGCTCACTTGGACCTTGCTTGGGTTTAACGGTAAAAATTGTGTCCGCTTTTTTAAAAACTTTTAACTTATACCCACTTTTTAAATAATTTCAGCTCCTCTTTCCCTCGCTGAGCTGAAGTTCACCAGTCAAGCTGAAGTTCGCCAGTTATAAAGACAAAACTTCAGCATACGGGGCTGAAGTTCTCCAGTTATAAAGACAAAACTTCAGCTCTAGAGCTGAAGTTTCCCAGTTACAAACTTATAAAGATAACAACTTCAACATACGGGGCTGAAGTTCCCCAGTTACAATACAAACTTCAACTCTAGAGCTAAAGTTCCCAAGTTATAAAGGCAACAACTCTAGAGCTGAAGTTTTGTCTTTGTAACTGGGGAACTTCAGCCCCGTATGCTGAAGTTGTTGTTTTTATAACTTGGGAACTTCAGCCCCGTATGCTGAAGCTCCCCATTTATAAAAGACAAAACTTTAGCTCTAGAGCTGAAGTTCCCCAGTGTAACTGGGGGAACTTCAGCCCCGTATGCTGAAGTTTTTGTCTTTATAACTGGGAAGTTCCTCATTTACTAGAGCTGAAGTTCGCAAGTTACTTCAGGTCCGTCAACTAGAATGCTGAAGTTTTGCGTGATTGCCTTTGCTACTTCAGCCCCGCATGCTGAAGTTATGCGCAAAAGCGGGTACGAATGCAATTTTTTTTACAAAGCGGGTATAAGTTAAAACGTGACACAAAAAATGGGTACGAATGCAAAAGCGGTTTAACATGAATTTTAAATCAAGCTCAATTAATAACCTTTCACCCCAATCGCTAGCCTAGGTTAATTGTTTTTTGAATAAAAGAAAAATCTGTAAATAAAAATAGTTCTTTCACAAATACTTTCAATTAGTGCTAGAATCTTGTCACATTGATGTCGTTTTTAACCAACTTCTAATTTCAAATATAATATCCTTTACATCTGTGAAGGCATACTCCAGATATTCACAAATTGATTCAACAAGTTATGAGACCTCTACCAATAATTTCGTATTTGGAAAATTTATTAACTTATGAATATTTGTAGAATGCTTTAGCCGCGCTTTTAATTTATTATCGTGATTATGTATACGTTCGCGTTACATAATATGATCTCAAAGTAAATCAAGGTACATGTTCACGCAACTTTGACCAAATAATCTTGCATAATAATAAAGGTATTATTAATTGTGTATACGTTCGCGTGACATGATTTTTAGCACGCTAAATAAAACGGATTCACTCGTACGTGTTTTATTTCAAGATAATTCCATAACGCCAAGATCAAGTAATTAAAAACAGTTAAAAGGTAAAAAGGCACATAGGTTTAAAATACGTAGTAATCAGATAATCAAGCCACGTATGATAGTAAAGTGACCGTGTTAAAATCACAAAATTTGAAGTGTTTAATACTTTCTCTCGGATTAACAGAATTCCTTACACGATCTTTTGTGTTTCGCAGACTTTAAACAGAGTCAATTTTTCTTGATTTAGAATTTTAAAATAAATGATGACTCAGAACACCATCACTAAATAATTTTGAACGGCGACTCTAAAAAAATAAAATAAAGTAATACCATTTCAATAATGTTACTTTAAAGTGAAAAAACTCATTTCACCTTAAAAATGAGGTGTGACAACGACTTCCCTCAAGAGAGGTGGGATTTAGTTGGGTTTTTATATAATCAGAAGATATGAGGTAAAACGTTAAAATTTTATTTGGCACCCAGTTTTGCGTCACCCATTGAATTTGTACTTATTTTTTAAAGAAAATTTACCTGATACCTAATTTTTGGATAACTTCAAATACAAATAATTTTCTCTTCTTTTTTAATGTTGTTTGCTTCTTATGTGTACTTAAAGTTTTTTCTTCTTCTTAGTTACAAAATGAGTTTGTTAAATTTGTTGTTGTTTTTGAAAATTTAATAGTTGTGATTTCTTTTTTTATGATATTTGAAAGTTATATTTCAAATTTGAGCTCATTTGGAGTAGATTTGAGCATTGAATCGTGTATTGGATTGTTCAAATTCGAAGAACAAGTTTATATTTCACAACTTAAAATTCGAAATTTAAAGTTGCACTAAAACTACTTAAGATTCGAATTTTTGAAGTTGCATTTGAAAGATAGAAGAATTTCATATTTGATTTGTAAAGTTACATTGAAGAGATTGAACTACTACATATTCGAATTTCTGAAGTTGCATTTGAAAAATAGAAAAACTTCAAATTTGAATTCTAAAGTTACATTAAAGAGATTGAATTACTTCAGAACCAAGGGTACACTTTTGCAAAAACCTTGTGCAATACAAGTATAACTTCAATGATGGCCCCAAAAGTGGTATTTATGAAAATGCCCCAGGTAAAACAGTAAAAATTCACGGATGTGCTATTTGATCATCCTATTTAACTTGTATCCACTCTTTTTAAAAAGTTTTACTTATATGCAATTTTTAAATAACTTCAGATACACTTTTCTCATATTTTTTTCTGTTGCTTTTCTTATTCTCTATATTCATGTCCCATATATCCAGGAGTTTCGTTGCTGCGTTATCTATGTATTCATGTCCCATGTAGTATTAAGGAGTTACGTTGCTGCTTTGTATCTTTGTATTTATGTTCTAGACGTTTGGTTTCTTATGCTTCTTTTTAGTTGCAAGACATCATTAATATGTTGTGTTTAGACCTCTTCCTCCTCCTCCTCCTTATTATTAGTTGCAAAATGAACTTATTAGATTTGTTGTAATTTTGATAATTTTATGATTGAAATTTGTTCTTTATGATTCTGAAATATATATTTCAAAATTACGCTCATCTGGTATAGATTTGGGTGTTGAATCGTGTGTTGAATTGTTAAAATTCGAAAAATAATTTTATGTTTTAGAACTTAAGACTTGATTTCTAAAGTTGCATTTAAGAAATAAAATTGTTTACGATACGAATTTTTTGAAGTTGCACTGGAAAGATAAAGAACCTAAGATCCGATTTTTTTGAAATGCATTGGAAAGATAGAAGAACTTCATATCTAATTGTGAAGTTGCATTAAAGAGATAGAAGAACTTTGAATCCCGAAGAGTAATTGGAAGATCGACGCCAGAACAAGGAGCTCTATTTTATATGGGTATAACTTTAATGGCGGTCCCAAAAGTGGGTATTTGTGCACATTGCCCGGTAAAATAGCATCAGATAGCCGTTGTTAGATAAACTTAAATACTATATAAACTTTAGTAAGTTTTGGTAGTTAAAAGAAAACCCGATGTACTAAGCCCTATTCGGGGAAGAAAGCATATCCCTTAAATTTTTTAATTTAAACAGTTTTATAATATATTTAAAAGTTAGCCAAATGAACTTCTTATTGACACTGCTTTTTCTTCTTATTTTGATCTTCAGGCTTGAAGTTTTGAACAACCAAGTTTGTTAAGTTTTTTCCAAATTTTTTTTGGCAAAACCTATTTGTTTATAGATTTTATCCATATTTTAATAAATTTTAAAATTAAAATTTTCAAATCCCAAAACAAGCTCGACACATATTTTTGGCCCAACATATTACCTTTGAATTTTTTAACAATTTCAAAAATTACCTCAAACTTTTGTATTTTTATGAAAAAACGCTTCATATATATTATGATCCAACTAATCTACCAGCTAGTTACTATCATATTTTTTGGACTGGTGGATCTTGTAATATTATTGCAACTTGATGAATTGTTGTAGCTAGTGATTGTGTTATTACCGGTTGATATACACTATCAAGTTATGGTTTGGTGTATTATGTAGTTCCTTATAAAAATGACGATCTTGTGCCAAACTTATCTATGTTCAGGACTATGGTTTGTGATAATGATAATGAATGATATTGATGAAGATTTTGCATATACATGATTAGCAAGTTTATTTGTTTGGTATTGCTGGGCATTTTTGATAGTTTTTAGAACTTATGGATATAAGTCAAATTTCATATATATATATATATATATATATATATATTTTTTTAATGTGAAGTATATTTTAAAAATGATTTCTAAATAAATTTTCATGTTCAATCCAAACTTCACTTAAATCAGATTTTTGGGAAATACACAAATAGCCAGCCATATTAAAATTATTTATTTTTTCTAGCCATATACATGGATTATACAAAATTATACATGGATAAATTATGCGTATATTATATATTCACCAGCTGTTTTTAGTTTAAGTGATAGGGCGAGGGCTATTTGGGTTAATTATTCTTTTGGAAATTTGTGAGCAGACGCTTTCGGCTTTTGCATCTATACCCGTTTTTTGGGTCACATTTTAACTTATACCCGCTTTGCAAAAAAACATGCAAGCATACCCACTTTTCGCATAAACTTCAGGCACACGGGCCTGAAGTAGCAAAGGCAATCAGACAAATTTCAGCATTCTAGGCTTTTTCAAAAATTTCAGCAGAAATGCTGAAGTTATTTAGTTTATTTATAAAAACTTCAGCACTAAATAAGCTGAAGTTTTGTCTTGGATTAAATAGTTTTGTCATAAAGCTTTTTAAAAAGACTTCAGCAAAAGATGCTGAAGTTGTTTAGTTAATTTGTAAAAATTTCGGCACTAAATAAACTGAAATTTTACACAGATATCAGGAACGCGCCGTCTCAAATTATAAAAATTAGGATATAGATTAAATAATTTTAAAAATACGGATATAAGTTAAATGACGGCCACCAAATAGAACGCCCGTCCAATTTCTACAAAGCTTTCGCCCATATCTAAGTCAAAAAATTTCACGGGGTGTTTAAATTCTAACACAGTTCTGAAATATTTTGCAAATATAGACCAAAGGATACCCTTCCATCTGCTATTTTTTTATGCTACTGAATAAGGAATGATTTGCCAATATTTTTTCTGCAAAACTCCCGTAACCTTGGCATTTTTAATTCCAATACAGAGAAGAAGCCGTCGAGGAGAAGTAGTTAATCGTTGATGAGATAGCTCCGGAGCCCAACGCCGGTATGAATAAGCATTACTAGGATTTTGCAGTTTTAGATGCACATTTTTTTTAAAAATTAGAATTACCTCTTATTATCAGGTGTTCTGATCTCATTAATTTCACATTTATTGCTTGTGATTTGTGCTTTTAGTTTATCTTTATTTTAATTGCTTTGTATGTGTTCCTTAAACCCCAAAGCTAGATTTTTAATATCACATTCTCTTTGTTGCTCACTATATTGCGTGTCCAACTTTAATTGGTATTGTTCATGCTTTTTGAAACATATACTACCCAGTTAACTTTTACTTGTCCACTTTGTACTTTTCACGTCCAGTGGCACCCAAGTGGTGGCTAGCGGGTCATCAAAAAATAATACTGTGCATATGTACTATGAATTAGTATTAAAACTGTGTAAATTTTGTATAAATATTTATTTGAACCCACTTGACAAATATTATTTTACTACTAAAATTATATATTTCTAAGATTGAATCCGCTTGCACAAAATCATGGGTCCCTCACTGTTCACGTTCCTTAAGAGAAATAATAATGTCATGAGAAATAATTTTGAAAATGAGCAATTAATAATAAAACAGGAAAAAAAGATTGTCTTTTAGGCCCTCAGGGTCTAGCTCAAGTGCCAAAGGGTGGTGGATTTGTATCTTAGGTCACAGGTTCAAGCCCTCACACCATGCAAAGCAAAATTTGGTATTTAAGTGAAGAAGGGTAGAGGGGTGGACCCATTATCCACCGAGTTTCGAATGTGTGGTGGATTTGTGTCTTAGGTCACAGGTTGAAGCCCTCACACCAGGCAAAGCAAAGCCTGGTATTTAAGCGGACAAGGGTAGAGGGGCGGGCCCATTATCCACCGAGTTTCGAAGGCTGCGTTGGTCCAAAGGATCGGCCCTAGACGGATTTCTCGGTCATAAAAAAAAAGGATTGTCTCTTAGTATAGTGAACAAGTAAGAGTGAAAATGTATTTTTAATATAGTGGATAAGTAAAAGTGAACGGAGGGAGTACTATACTATTATTTGAAGTTAAAAAGAGTATACCTGCATTAAGTATTCTTGATTTATGCTTGATTTTAGTTTGGTTTAGCAATAAAGGTTGCATCTTTTGGAGTACTCTTGATTTATGCTTGAATTTAGGTTGGTTTTAGCAATAAAGGTTGCATCTTTTGGTTATTTTGCTGTCCACGTGAAACATTTAATTAATCTTGGCATTCTCTTTGCTGCTACTGTATTGAGTCCAACTTTAGCTGGTATTGTTCATTATTCTCGAAACATATATACTTGTCTGAAGTTAAAAAGTGTATACCTTCTGCGTTCAGTATGTATGATTTTAGGTTGGTTATAGCAATAAATGTTTCATCTTTGTTATTTTGTCGCCCACGTTGAAAGATTTAATTAATCTCGACTTCTTCTTGTAACATATTTTAGTATCACATTCTCTTTTCTGTTCACTGTATTATGTCCAGCTTTAACTGGTATTGTCCATTCTTCTTGAAACATATATAATTATTTGAAGTTAAAAAAAGGTGTATCTACATTCAGTATTCTTGATGTATGCTTTATTTTAGGTTGGTTGTAGCAATAAAGGTTGCATTTTTGGTTATTTTGTTGTCCACGTTAAAAGATTTAATTAATCTTGACGGGTTTGCTTATTGAGGTTTTCATCTTACTTTTTTAGGAAGCAAAAGAGAAGATGTTGAAGTTCTTGTCAAAGGTGAAGATCCAGTTCAATGCCCTAGACCCACGCACAGCTTCATGTATGGAGTTTTTGGCTCAGTGTAATGCTCCTAAAGCCAAAGAATCTAATCCAAGCTGTCAAGTACAGGTCAAGCGTCGCACGGATGACCAACCACCCGAAATCACTGTCACCTTCGTCAACGGAGTCGAGCAAACCTATGATGCCACTTCTACACCCGCACAGACCATCCGTACCATGATTCTTGAAAAGGGTCAGTATCTTGAGACTGAACAGATGTTTCGTGAAGCTGGTGAGAAGTGGCCCGTTATTATTCCTGATGAAGAGCTCCAACTACCATTTCTTGGTATAAAGGTGCAAGCTTTCCCCTTTCCATTATTGCTATGTGATATTTGGTTTGATGTGGTCGAGGCAATTGAGTGCGTAGCTTTTAGATCTGCTTATGTTTATTTTGCGCGTAGAAAAATCTGATTATTTTATGATTTGTAGAGAGACTTTATATGTAAGATCCTTTAATGGCTTGTGGGATTGGATGAAAAAGTGAAACTTTTGTAGTATTATCGGCGTTGCATTCAGGATTGTATTACTATGTAGAGACAAAAAATGTACTTAATTCGGAGAACTCTATGGAAATTCCAATTTTTTATAATAGTCCCCTGATTGAGTTCTTTTTTTGAATCTACTTATTTGTTCTTATCTGCTGGTGTATATTTCAAGTTTTGGAACTTCTGTTTTCTGATGTTTAATAGAGCCATTCTTAGTTTGTTAGCATTTGTTACTAACCATCAGAATCAATCAGATCAGAAAACTAAAAAGTGCTTCCAGTTTGTACAAACATGAGCAGAATGAAGATGCCCTCTTGTACTACTTTGTGAAGATTTGCTTACCTAATTGATTATTTGTATAGGATACAACCTTACTATCAGTTGCTAAGTAAATAGGATACCAAGAATAACAGTTTGATATCTTTATAACACTTTCAGTTCTCTTTGATATTAAAAGCTTGCTTTCCTACTTATCCCAAAAAAAGCTTGCTGTGATCCTGTGTCTCTGTTTGTGTATGTGTATATTCTTTTTAAAATTTTGATGAGGTGTGAGACAGCGCTTAGAGAGCTGAAAGAATGTTTATCATGTGGGAAGTAATCAACTATCAGTATTAATAAGGGGGACCTAAGGAGATGCAACCAAGATATTCATCTTTGTTAGGCAGTGGAGGCCAGGCATATGTTTATATTTTCCCCTAAGGCGGTGGGCCATAAGTAGGGCATGTGTTTTCCCAAGATATAACCTTAGATGGATCTAAAATCGCATTAATCAGTTACTCCAACAAGATTCAGTGGAAACTAGACAATGTCCAGAGTTGTGACTAAAAGTGCAATGAAAATGTAGTGGTTTTGAGGAGCTTTATGGATTAAAACCAGATCCTTGGAAAAATTGTGTTAAAACAAATGTATAAGAGACTTTGAGCTTTCTGTTCTTAAGCAGATCGCTTGATAAGAGCAAGAATTTATTTCTTGGTGGTTGTACTGTATTTTGTTGCCATCAAAAGAGTTACTCTTGTTGGGATGCTTCAAGATCAATTGCTAGTTACTAGTCCAGGAAGACGAGTACCCTAAAGCTCCTGTCAGAATAGCTAAATGCTTGATGCAGAGTGTCAAATAATGAGGAAGACATGATCGCAGGGGTGAAGTGTGATGCCAAAAATATGTAAGCCGTGACATCTTGTCTGGATATGAATGGTGAGGCTAGGGCGGGGTTTCCAAGCTTTATGAGTTACTAGGAACCTGTACTATAAAAGTTCTTAAAGAGCTTGACTGAGTCTTAAGACCCTAAATATGAAGTTTTAAAACTATGTAACATCACATGTGTGACAAGACTTCTGAAAGAAAAAGGCAATAGGAAGTGTTAGTTGGGAAGAGATCTGCACTTTTAGATGTTGAAACCTGTGAAGCACAGACGACATTTTAAACTCACTCAGTCAATCAATGCTTTTAGGTCCTGAACATGACTTAAAACTAGTCTAATGTGTCTATATTCCTGTATTTCTGAGTTTTTGGTCGTTATCCTCTGTTTGGACCATCTGTACACCGAGTTTTGGCTATTGGCTGCTTTGGGGTTTCTTCATCTAATTGTGCTTCTTTCAGACTATGAATGAGATTTGGACCTTTAAAATTACATGTATTTCTTTTTTCAGAGATATGAATCATAAATCATCTCTCGTTTTTTAAAAATGATCAAGATTACTACAAAAAATTATGTCTAGCACATACAGTATCCTGCTCCCCAAAATTTTGAAATTATTCGTAGTTGTAAAGACCTTGTTCCGTATTGGACTCTTGCCTATTCAAGAGAGATAGAGAGAGACCGGTTCTGAAAATAAAGAGAAAAATGTTGTCTCATTTCGCTAGCTAATTGTACCAACAACGAGTCTGTCTATCTGAAAATGTGTTATTCGTAATGATTTATATGGTTATCGTTCTAACTTTATTTTTCATATTTTCAGCCAAAGAAGGCAGAAGAGAAGAAGCAGTGATCACAAATACTCACATTTAGCTTGTTGGGGCAGTTTCTCAGCACTAGATCAACTACATGGTATTACAGAGTTCTAATTCAGATAGATGGATCTTCAAATAGGGGCAAAGCTATATATCTTTTCTTGTTGGATGCATGTTTCAGTTAGTGGGGTATTAATGAAGTAAAGTCAATTACCTTTCGTCCTCCTCTGTAAAGAGCTCCTTCCTCTTTCTAATACAGAGATGCATTTCTTTAGATCTTTAATTTGTTGAATAACAACAAATTTTATTCACTTTAAATTGATAGTTCATGATTTGGCTTCTAATATTATTGTGTCTCGTGTTTTTGCTTTGTTTTTACTTTCAAAGGAAGAATGTTGCAGCTTATTTTTTTTTCTATTTTAGCTTTGTTTTCTTTTTTGCTTGATTTAATCGTCAAGTGTGAAAAACCAGTTTTTTTTTTTGCTAATGAAAGGGTAGTCTATTGTATTAAAAGCATAGAAGTTTAGTTATTATATAACATAGGGGTAGATCGCATTGTGGTTTTTCCCGATTTGTCTTTAATAAAAACTTGCAAAATAAAAGTCGGAGGTGTTTCCCAGCATATAATGCTATATGCTATCTTCCTCCGTTGATGTTTGTTGCTTGGTGCTTCCATGCTTTGTCAGAGCGTTAGCTACAACGTTGCCTTCATGACACATGTATTATTTCTGCCACTCCAATAACATCAAGAAGAAAAATGCAATCTTGAAGAAGTTGTGAATAATGAGGTTGTTCATCTTTAAATATATTACATAATACCTTCATGACACATGTATTATTTCTGCCACTCCAATAACATCAAGAAGAAAAATGCAATTTTGAAGAAGTTGTGAATAGCGAGGTTGTCATCTTTAAATATATTACATAATACCTGTGAGTCTGTTTCCACCATAGTGGAAAAGAGATTTTTTTGTGAAAGAGAGTTTTAATCCTGCCATTAGTGCCAACAATTCAACATGAAGAGCGGATGTTGCAGCTGCCTTCTGCGTGAACTCCACTATCTGTCACGATCCAAATTCCCAACCCTAGGGATCGTGATGACGCCTAACAACACACTTGCTAGGCAAGCCAATGTTAGAATTCGATTAGCTATTTTCCTTTATTATTTACTTAAACACAATAAGACAAATTTAAAGTAAACTAAATCTAATGATTTCCAACGAATAACTTCATAAATAAAATGATAAGCAAAGAAATAAACCGAGCCACGAACGAGTTATATAACTATAAGACTACCCCTGGGTCTGGTGTCACAATTCACGAACTAATAAGAATACTACAAATAATGGGCTGAAAGAAATAATATAATTATTTCGAATATAATAAAAACATTATCTAAAGAACTAAGAGAAGACTCCAGGAATCTGCGGACGCCGGCAGATCTACCTCGTGTCTTCGAATGATGAATGGGGGCTACTAAAAATCTCCTAATGTTGGCCGGTACCTGGATCTGCACAAAATAGTGCAGAATGTAGTATCAGTACAACCGAGTCCATGTACTGAGTAAGTGCCGAGTCTAACCTCGACGAAGTAGTGACGAGGCTACGGCGAGGCATTAACAATATAACCTGTGAACAATATAAAATAAAGCAAGAAGGAAATTTTAAAATAAACAAACAATAACTGTAGCACAATTAAAATAACTCAGCCACCTTTTCCAAGTTTCAGCTATAATCAATTCTCACATAAGTTTCCAAATTTCCAAACTTTGACTTTAAAATAAAAGTAGTGCAAAATATGAAAAATAGTAAAGTAAAACAGTAAGTTTTCAAATCTTTGTTTTTGAAAATCAGTAAAATATAAGTGTCCTCCCTTATTGCTCCTTATTTCGGCGTGCAACTCGCTCCCACCTGTCCACCCTTATTGCTCCTCCCTATATATATATCACCCTTATTGCTCCTGTTGCGGCGTGCAACCCGATCCCACCTGTCCACTCTTATCACTCCTTGTTGCGGCGTGCAACCCGCTCCCACCAGACTTATCATATCACTTTATTTATAAAAAATTCACAATTCAGGTCAAAGCCCTTCACAATACTTTTGTCTCAACAATCATAAACAGTAAACTGTATTTCTCACAAACTTTATTAGTACCACCTCCAAAATGAAACCAACAAGAATGTATATATCTCGTAAAGCAATGTCAGCCCGCGCAATCTTTATGTAACACAATGAAACCAAGGAAACAACCCACACTTTCCAAAATAATTGAAACAAGAAATTACAACAAGTTAACAAAGCCAAGTAGTCATAGAAACATCAATGAGCATAAAACAATTAAGCCATGAATCAAATAAATTGGAGACGGGGAAGGGATCATGCTTAACATATAATTTGGTGGTGCATAGATACTCTTCACCTCACCTATACACCACACACATTCAAATTCACATAGCAATTAAGTTGGGGATTCCTATTCCCTCAAGTCAAGGTTAAACCAAGTACTTACCTCAAATTCGCAGGCCACTCACTGCTCAATTATAGCTTTTCCTTTTGAATTCACCTCCAATACACTCGAAGCTAACCATAATTAACTTAACAACATTAATTATGCTAAAGGAACTAACTTTACTGAAATTATTATTTTTCCTAAGTTTTCTCCAAAAGGTTAAAACCCGACCCCAGGCCCGCTTGTCCAAACTCGGAGTTCGGAGCAAATTACGTTTACCTATTCACCCCCGAGCCCAAATATGCAATTAGTTTCGAAATTCGACCTCAATTCGAGGTAAAGATTCAATTTTTACAAAATTTCCTAGTTCTACCCAAACCCTCAATTTTTACCATGAAAATTCTTAATTTTTGATTTAAAAGTGATGAAAAATATTGGGTAATTGAAAGAGTAGAGTAGAATTGATTACCAATACTTTGGGGGTGAACTTTGGTGAAGAAAATTGTCTCTAGGGCTTGGTAGTTCGAAAATAGGTGAAAAATAGGTTCTGCCCGATTTTTAAAAGCTAATTTATATAGCTGGGCAGGCTTTCTACGCGATCGCGTGAGCCTGCCCGTGTTCATATAGCTTTAGGAACTGGGCTATCGTGATCATGGCCCAATGTTGGCGTTCGCATAATGTTAACATACTTCTTCCCCAGGCCCAGTTAATTCATCGCGTTTGCGTGGCCCAAGACGCGTTTGCGTGGCCCAAGACGCGTTCGCGAAGCTTTAACCCGCCAGTGTTTCGCGTTCGCGTGAGGGGTTACGCGTTCACATAACATAAAAAGGTGACCCCCAGAAATTTACTTTATGCGATCGCACTGAGTAAATCGCCTGTGCACTAGTAGCAGAAAAACCAGCAAACTTTCTAAGTGTATAACACCTCGTGGCCTATCCGAAACTCACCTGAGCCCTCGGGGCTCCAAACCAAACATGCACACAAGTCTAAAAATATCATACGGACTTGCTCGTGCGATCAAATCTTAAAAATAACATGTAAAACTCTGAATTAACCCTCAAAACTCATCATTTTTCTCAAGAACACTTAAAGTTCACTATTTCTCAACCGGACGTCCGAATGACGCCAAATAAATTCTGTTTCTCACCAAATTTCACAGATAGCATTTAAAATACTATAACGAATATGTACCGGGCTCCAGAACCAAAATACGTGCCCGATACCCATGATTTCAAATATTAATTCTTTTCTTTATTTCATTAATAATTCAGCAAAATAATTTCTTTCAAAAATTGATTTCTAAGGCTTTGGACCTCGAAATTCAATTCCGAACATAAACCCAAGTACCATATTTTACTGCGGACCACCCGAGATTGTCGGAACAAAGATCCGAGTCCGTTTACTCAAAATGTTGACTCAAGTCAACTAAAACCAAACTTTAAATTCTAAAAATTAGTATTTCTTATATTTTCACATAAAAGCTTTCCGGTTTCACGCCCGGACTGTGCAGGCAAATTGAGGTAGTTAAAATTAATCTTTTTAAGACTAAGAAGCCTAGAACGGAGTCTTAATTTATAAGATGACCTTTTGGGTCTGTCGCGCCCCCCTCTTTCCTCCTCTTTCAGATCGGTCAGGGTATTCGACTTTATTGGGATAACTCGTTTACTTTTGGGAAAGGGATAAGAAATTGAAGAGTCGCCACCTAACGATTTTAAGGTGCGTTAGGGCACCTACTAAAGGTTATTTACAAACACAGATTAGATAAACCAGAGATAGGTAAGAGCTTGAAATTACTTCAAAGGGAAGGTGTTAGGCACCCCTCAAAGTCCACAACTGTAGTTCCCAGCCAAACAAACTTTGTGAATTTTAAAACAGGTAGCACATAAGCAATAAAAATACATAGGTAAACAATTAAAGATTTTGAGAAGATTCGCAGTCTAAGCACACATATGTGCTAAAGATTAAAAGATTTAGAGTCTAAACACATATATAAAGTTTTGAAAGAGTTATGATCTAAACACACATATGTAAGGGATATGGGGTCCTAGGTTGTTTATCCTATAGGATCACATCAGTACAATGCCCGGTAATCACTCATCATAAGAGGGGCTACACGTTGCATTAGCGCACCGGATATCATATCCATATCTACCCTTTCCCACCCCTTAGCGGTTATTAAAGCGAGTGTTGTTTAACGATCTCTATGCGTGCTGTTACTCGTCCCTTCTTAATGGACCTGGAGGAATTTAGGATCTCTACCTATAGGCAGTTCTAGACAGACCCCTAAGGTTGAAAGGAGAAAATACTAGGCGACAAGCAAGAACAGATAGGACGTGAACAAATAAAACAGGAATGAAGCAATTAAGAGGCTCATTTTTACCTCCACAAATATTGCATGTAAACAACACGTCTCAAACACAAACAAGAGGTAGTTTTATTAGAAAGAATCCTAAGACTAGGTATCTAAGTGAATATCAATGCACAGAAGTATGCGGCTTGTTTATATGCTTGATAGCAAGGACCTAATCAGTTTGCCTACTGATTTTAAAACATGTTAGCCTTTAGACAATATTCATTTTTTTAAGAGATTGATTACCTAGGCTTTCCTAGGCATGGGGTTGTGCATAATAATTACCAGAATTGTTAAAAAATAGTTCAGAAGTTGTTTTACCTAAAAGCATGCTGTTCTAGGTGATACGATTATGCAGAGACTGTTACTAGTTTTATTAAGAGCAAGACAATTAGATGTGACACTGTTTCTACCTTTTTCGTGAGTCAGTAGTTAAACTAGGCGTGGTTAAGCAGATGTAAACGAAATCCTAGAGCAGGATATCTAATATGCACATATATGGTTAAGACATAATTTCAGGATACATAGAATTCCTAAAGGCATGATTTCTAAAATGCACAAAGAGTTATAAGGTGATGGAGACATGATTTTGAATGCACAGGAGTAACAACTTTTATGTTAACGTTGTTTATTATCCTAGGAGAAGGATTTCTAAGCGATAGACATAAAGCATGGATGAGATGCTGAAATAGTAGACATGAAACTTAAGAGCATGGTATCTAATGTATGCTATGATTTGCATGTATTGGTCCTAAACATGGATTCTAATGCGCACATAGAAATGTAAACCTAAGGCATGGTTTCTACCCCATTGATATCGACAACAGACATGGCTACCCTCCCCTTTTCACTATCAATCTCCAATATTCATTTACAACAATTATTACAAACCAATGTGAATGAATTACATAAGTAGCTAAGGAAAAATAAGAAGTTATACTATAGGGAGCCTGAAGAAAAACAGGCCCAGATTCCCAGAACCTCAACTGCCCAAATATTTCATAGCCTTTCTCATATCCGGGTGTGTCAGAGTTCCCTAAGGACCTCAAGGGATCCACGGCAGTGCTCACGCCAGATTTCATAGCCATAATTGAGTAAGTGCAGTGTGGAAGGGCCAGGCCCAGTGCATCAGAGTTCAGAGGGATCTCACATGAATCCCAAGGCAGTCATACACTGGAGGGGCAGAACCTAAGGACCTAAGAGTAGAGTGAGAGTGCTTGACATAGTTTTAAAAATGGTTTAAATAGGAAAGCAGTATTTGAAAGAAGGGATTCAATTACAGTAGTTTTATAAAATAGGAGAGTTGTTTAGCAGTAAAACAATTTTGATAAGAGTGGTGAAATCAAATGAACAACAGATCAAACACAGAGCCCAAACAGGTTCAGGAATACTCAAATAACAACCCTTCCCGCAGGGATAATTTGGGGACTGGGGACACATAATACACATATAATAAACACAAGTCTCTTGCAATTAAGGGATTTCTAATAGTGTGAATAGTGAGACATGAATTCAGGAGTGCTAATTAGAACAT
Organism: Nicotiana knightiana; assembly: GCA_005239525.1. Lineage (NCBI taxonomy): Eukaryota > Viridiplantae > Streptophyta > Magnoliopsida > Solanales > Solanaceae > Nicotiana > Nicotiana knightiana. Next base: position 18,786 of record ML417508.1, read on the forward strand.
AGTCACAGAATTAGAAGTGCTTAGGGGGGGTTCATGGGATTGGGAGATGACATAGTATAAGATTTCATAGCAGAAGGGAGGACATAGAAGCACTAAACATGATTGAGCATAGCATCAGGGCAACTTAGGGTAACAAATCAATAAGGCATACCAAAACTAGGTTACTAGTACACATGCATCAAAACATAATTGAGTCATATTGAATCAGATTACAAGTTTATAAGAACATGCTAATCCTAAAGAGTTAAGACATAATTAGCGTACTAGATGAAGCAATGATGCAAAGAGGTCAATTGCATGTTGAAAAACAAAACAATAGATAGAAACTGATCAGGAACATGATAAACTGAAGTAGTAAAAGAAACATATTGGTTTGGGACTTAAATTGAAAAATCAGAGCATACTAGTAAAGGGACAGTAAACACAAACGTGAAGGGGCAGGAGAGCATAATAGTTAGCCTTGTCTTGCAGTCGGCTAACTCAGAATAATAGTAAGTGACACAGAAAGACAGCAGAAAGCTTTGAGTGTAGGAGATAGAGTTTGAACTAATGTGTTCGTGTGTCTAGTGTCAATGAGAGAGAATATATAGTAGTTTGAAACTAGGTAGGATAAGGTAACAATCAAAGTCAGGAAGTGATTGGGGAATCAGAATCAATCAACATAAGATCAATATAAGTACTCCCTTCAATTAAGGAGTTAACTTGAACGGTAATAGACATGCAATAAATAAGGAAAGATACCATGTGACTGGAATATAACACAATAAGGAAATAATTTCAGCACAATACCAGTATAGAACATGTAATTGAGGCTACGTTCAGAGGATTCTAATTAAGGAAATAACATGAGAATTAATTTGACAGCATAGTCGACCATAAAATAAGGCAAGAAATAAGCTAAGGTCNATCGATCAACGGTCCAGATTAGACAAGGGGTTTGGTCGGGTAGGATAATTACCAGAATTGTTAAAAGCAGCTCAGAAGTTGTTTTACCTAAAAGCATGTTGTTCTAGGTGATACGATTATGCAGAGATTGTTACTAGTTTTATTCAAAGAAAAATAATTAGATGTGACACTGTTTCTACCTTTTTCGTTAGTCAGTAGTTAAAATAAGCGTGGTTAAGCAGATGTAAACGAAATCCTAGAGCAGGATATCTAATATGCACATATAAATGCAAGATGGTTAAGACATAATTTCAGGATACACGAAATTCCTAAAGGCATGATTTCTAAAATGCAAAAAGAGTTACAGGGTGATGGAGACATGATTTTGAATGCACAGGAGTAATAACTTTTATGTTAATGTTGTTTATTATCCTAGAAGCAGGATTTCTAAGCGATAGACATAAAGCATGGATGAGATGCTGAAACAATAGACATAAAACTTAAGAGCATGATATCTAATGTATGCTTTGTTTTGCATGTATTGGTCCTAAACATGGATTCTAATGCCCACATAGAAATGTAAACCTAAGGCATGGTTTCTACCCCATTGATATCGACAACAGACATGGCTACCCTCCCCTATTCACTATCAATCCCCAATATTCGTTTACAATAATTATTACAAACCAATGTGAATGAATTACATAAGTAGCTAAGGAAAAATAAGAAGTTACACTATAGGGAGCCTGAAAAAGAGGCCCAGATTCCCAGAACCTCAAGTGCCCAAATGTTTCATAGCCTTTCTCATATCCGAGTGTGTCAGAGTTTACTAAGGACCTCAAGGGATCCTGGGCAGTGCTCGCACCCAGATTTCATAACCATAATTGAGTAAGTGCAATGTGGAAGGGCCATCCCCCAGTGCATCAGAGTTCATAGGGATCTCATAGGAATCCCAAGGCAGTCATACATTGGAGGGCCAGAACCTAAGGACCTAAGAGTAGAGTGAGAGTGCTTGACATAGTTTTAAAAATGGTTTAAATAGGAAAGCAGTATTCTAAAGAAGGGATTTAGTTACAGTAGTTTTATAAAATAGGAGAGTTGTTTAGCAGTAAAACAATTTTGATAAGAGTGGTGAAATCAAACGAACAACAGATCAAACACAGAGTCCAAACAGGTTCAGGAATACTCAAATAACAACCCTTCCCGCAGGGATAATTTGGGGACTGGGGACACATAATACACATATAATAAACACAAGTCTCTTGCAATTAAGGGATTTCTAATAGTGTGAATAGTGAGACATGAATTCAGGAGTGCTAATTAGAACATAGTCACAGAATCAGAAGTGCTTAGGGGGGTTCATGGGATTGGGAGATGACAGTATAGGATTTCATAGCAGTAGGGAGGACATAGAAGCACTAAACATGATTGAGCATTGCATCAGGACACCTTAGGGTAACAAATCAATAAGGCATACCAGAACTAGGCTACTAGTACACAAGCATCAAAACAGAATTGGGTCATATTGAATCAGATTACAAGTTTATAAGAACATGCTAATCCTAAAGAGTTAAGACATAATTAGCGTACTACATGAAGCAATGATGCAAATAGGTCAATTACATGTTGAACAACAAAACAATAGATAGAAACAGATCAGGAACATGATAAAATGAAGCAGTAAAAAAAACATATTGGTTTTGGGAGTTAAATTGAAAAATCAGAGCATATTAGTAAAGGGACAGTAAACACAAAGGTGAAGGGGCAGGAGAGCATAATAGTTACCCTTGGCTTGCAGTCGGCTAACTCAGAATAATAGTAAGTGACACAGAAAGACAGCATAAAGCTTTGAGTGTAGGAGATAGAGTTTGAACTAATGTGTTCGTGTGTCTAGTGTCAATGAGAGAGAATATATAGTAGTTTGAAACTAGGTAGGATAAGGTAACAATCAAAGTCAGGAAGTGATTGGGGAATCAGAATCAATCAACATAAGATCAATATAAGTACTCCCTTCAATTAAGGAGTTAACTTGAACGGTAATAGACATGCAATAAATAAGGAAAGATACCATGTGACTGGAATATAACACAATAAGGAAATAATTTCAGCACAGTACCAGTATAGAACATGTAATTGAAGCTAGGTTCAGAGGATTCTAATTAAGGAAATAACATGAGAATTAATTTGACAGCATAGTCGACCATAAAATAAGGCAAGAAATAAGCTAAGGTCGAAAAATCAGCCGGGTATCATCTTAAGGGATTAGTGAAAGGTATCAATCACAGTGAATCAAGGGTTCAAATAGGAAATAGTACTGATTAGGGGGAATCAACACATATTGCACAGAATAAACACATGATAAGCAAGGCAGAAGGCAAGAATTAGAACCTTAATAGACATGGTAAAGTAAAGATCATATCGAATCAGTGATTCAAATTGGAATATAGTACTGATAAACATAAACCTATGAGAGTTAGAGAGGTAAGCACATAATAGGCAGAATTAGAAACCCTAGTAAGCCAAATAGGGTGAAAATCACACAAAATTAAGGATTCACATAGAACATAGTATGACTTAACAGAATAGACATGATATAGGCGGAAGAAGCACCAATCATAAACCCTAATGAACATAATAGGGTAGAAATCACAAAATACTCATATTAATCGAAGCAGATTCATGAGAATCAAACATGCCAACAAGTTGAAAGAACGAACAGTAAAGACGAACTCAGAACCCAAAGATTAAACCAAGAAACTTAGGGTTTTCAACATAATAAAATCAGATGAAGGAAAAACTTAAACAAATCGTTTAAACATAGTGAAAATCACAGAATAACACTAAAGTTAGAAGAAGAGTCATTTTTTCAAAAGGGTTAAGAAACCCTAGTTTGAAGATGAATAGATGCTTTAGGAAAATCAGAAAATCTTTAAGAAAACCGTAAAGATAACTCGAATCGACTTAGATCTATTGCAGATCTAAGAAATCCAGTATTAAAATTAGGTTTTCAGAGAGAGAACCTAGAGAGAGAGAGAGAGAGAGAGTCAGCTTAGAAACCACAGGTTCTAGCTGGAGATGGGAAGATCTTACTCAGATGGCCATGGACGGCTTGAGAATGACATGAAAACCATGGGAGGTGGGTGAACCGCCTTTTGGTTCCTTTGAGGACCTCAAGGCAGCAATAACCCAGTGTAGGAAGGAGCCATGGAGGCTAGGATGGTGGTGAGACCATCATAGTTACCGGCAAGTCGACGACCTGTGAGAGGTTAGGTTTAGCAGAGAGAGTTTGAGAGATGTGTAACGGCGGAGTGAACAAGAGAAATGAGAGGGGAAGAGGGGGTAGTCTATAGGGTTAATTAAGGAAAGGGGAGATCTGGACCGTTGATTAAAATCGATCAACTGTCCAGATTAGACATGAGATTGGGTCGGGTAGGATAGTGTATTGGGCTTGGGGTATTGGGGTCGTTTTTAATCAGACTTGGGTCTGATTTAATTAGGTTATAAATTAAATGGAAGTGGCTATATATTAAATACCCCATGTAAATTAATTAAAACAATTTATAAAAAATAGCTGTTAATTATAAAAATGAATTTCATGCATAAAAAATAATTAAGATTGATAACTTAGTATTTTAAAAATACAAATGATTAATTTCTGGATAAAAATAGTATAAAATCATATGATTGGGCTATAATTGCAAAGTTATTGCAATTATAGCCAAAAGGTTCTAATTTGGCTAATTATGAAATAATTTGGTCTTAATAGGACCAAAAATAATTAATGAAGCCAAGAAATGCTTTTGAAATCATTTGTAATGCAATCTTATAATTATTTATTGGCAATAAAATGCTGGATAGATTAATACAAATATAGGAAAATTGTGGAAAAATATCAATTGCTATTGATACATGATTTTGAAGTTATATATGCAAATTTAAAATATTTTGTGGAATAATTGGGTATCAACAACTGCCCTCTTTACTCGGAAAGGATGAAAGAGTTTGTCGGGTAAAGACATGATGGCTAATTTTGACCGAGCGAAACGGTTTGGGAGAGATTTAGGGCCGCGCCCTGGTTTCTGAGCTGCCTACATATCCCTGGTTTTACAAGAATCAGGCCGTAAGTAGTTCCGGATCCATCGGCGAAGTATACCGGTGAAGTCATCACAATAACGGACGCAACATCTAGGGCTAGATGAATGAACGGTTCTACGGAAGAGGTTAGGTTTGATATGGCTGGGAGAACTGGAGCGGGATCGCTCCTGCGGGGTAGCCGTCATTTGCCGGGTTACCTGCAAATAAAATAAATACAGGCGTATACTATGCATAAATTTAAACATGATGCAAGCTCCCGTTGGACTATGAATGTTGTCTTCGGATGGTTAGGGATGACGTCCTCAGACCATGATGTCCCGGGCCATGAATTGTTTGGTGAAGGATTTGCAGGCCATGAAATGATGTTCTCGGGGCATGAACATGGTGCCTCCGAACGATGACGCCTTTGAATAATGATATGCAAAATTAAGAGAGATCCTCAGGCCATGACATGACGTTCTCGGGCCATGAAGATGATGCCTCCTAACTATGACGCCTTTGGATAGGTTGGCGATATTTCAGCCCATGATGCAATAACATGATGTCAACAAGACAAATCTTAGTCTTGCGAAGTGGAGGGCAGAGCTGAGTCCGAAAGAAGAGCAAAGTAGATAATGTTGGAGAGACAGCGGTTAGTCTCGATGAAAAGAATGTAAATCGGAGGCAGAGCTTAGCCTCATGCAGGTATAGAGACAGATTTTAGTCTCATGCAAACGAGGGTAGAGATTATCCTTATGCGAATGCGGAGGTAGAGCTTAACCTCATGCAAGGTAGAGAGAGAGCTTAGTCTCATGCAAGATGCGGGACAGGGCTTAGTCCTATGCAAATAAAGGCAGAGATTAGCTTTATGCAAAGGGAAGGCAGAGATTAGCCTTATGCAAATGGGGGAGGTAGAGTTTAACCTCATGCAGGATGAAGGCAGAGCTTAGCCTTATGCAAGGGAAGGCAACGTTTATCCTTATGCAGAAAGTAGAATGAATAGCAGATAGTAGCAGAATTTCTTAGCTGGTAGCAGATGTTGATAACGCGATTATTGTGAGGATTGTGACTTTGCGGAATGTCTATCCTTTGTCCCTGCATCCAAAGAAAAATCGTGAGTTTTGTAGATGGGGAGGTTGATTCGTGTCTACGCTGGCTCTACTTGCTTCGCTATGCTTGGTCTGATGATTCTGTTTGCGTCATCGAGGTATCGTTTGCTAAACAGAGCTATATTTTGAAAACGTGCATGATTTTATAAAGACATAGTAAAAATATATTTTGATAAATTTAGATGAACCGATGACCGTGACATAGTTCAAGACATCGCAACCACTCATGCTAAGGAATTTTGAGGGTCCTCCTCAAATTCTGCCCCAGTTAGATGGTTGATGATTCTGAGCGTTGTACATGTTGCGATCGGCTGAACTTGTTTTGGAATTTTGAGGGTCCTCCTCAAAATTCTGCCCTAGTTTCCAATTGCGAGGGAAATGAGATTTTTATTGAATTATGACCGAACCCATGGGGCTGCCTACGTATCCCCTCTTAAATGGGAATCAGGTTAGGCGTAGTTCAATTTACATCATTGAAGAAAAGCATAGAAAGTTACACATAATATCGTTTGACTGCATCTGAATTGATTGGCTTTGGCCAAACTTCTCCTTCCATTTTTGCAAGTATGAGAGCTACTCCTGTCAATACTCGGTGAACCATATACGAACCTTGCCAGTTGGGAGAAAATTTCCCTTTGGCTTCGTCTTGATGTGGAAAAATCTTCTTTAACACCAGCTGCCCCGGTGTGAACTGTCTTGGATTGACTCTCTTGTTGAAGGCTCTGGACATTCTATTATGATAAAGTTGACCATGACATATTGCATTCATTCTTTTCCCATCTATGAGGGACAACTACTCGTAGCGTCCTTTTATCCATTCTGCGTCGCTGAGCTCAACTTCTTGTATGATTCTTAAGGAAGGGATCTCCACTTCGGCAGGGATAACAATTTCCGTACCATAAACCAGTAAATAAGGATTTTCCCCGGTTGATGTGCGGACTGTGGTGCGGCATCCCAGTAAGGAGAATGATAATTTTTCATGCCACTCTTTCTGATTTTCTATCATCTTTCTCTATATCTTTTTGATGTTCTTGTTGGCGGCTTCCACAGCTCCATTCATCTATGGTCTATAGGCTGTGGAATTCTTGTGCTTGATTTTGAAAGTCTCGCACATGGATTTCATCAGATCACTGTTGAGATTGGAGCCGTTGTAGGTGATGATTGACTCCGGAACCCCGAACCGACAAATGATATGGTCGCAGACAAAGTCTGCCACGACTTTCTTAGTCACTGCTTTGTAGGACGCTGATTCGACCCACTTGGTGAAATAATCAATAGCTACTAAGATGAGTTTGTGTCCATTTGAGGTTGTGGGCTTGATTGGTCCAATAACGTCCATTCCCCAGGCGACGAACGACCAAGGTGAGCTTGTTGCATTGAGATCATTTGGGGGTACCTTTATCATATCTGCATGTAACTTGACATTGATAGCATTTTCGGACATATTGGATACAGTTCGTTTCCATGGTCATCCAGAAGTAACCGGCTCTGAGTATTTTTTTTACTAAGACAAAACCATTCATGTGTGGGCCACAGGTCCCAACATGTATCTCTTCAAGTAGTCTGGAGGCTTCTTTTGCATCGACACATCTTAATAATCCCAAGTCAGGAGTCCTCCTGTATAGGTTTCCTCCGCTGAGAAAGAAATTGTTTGACAATATCCGGAGTATGCGTTTCTGAGTGTGATTTGCAAGCTCTGGGTACTCCCCCTTTGACAAATATTCCCTGATGTCGTGGAACCATGGTTTCCCATCTGCTTCTTCTTCAATGTGGGCACAATATGCCGGTTGGCTATGGATCTTTACTGGAATAGGATCAATGAAGTTCGTATCTGGGTGTTGTATCATGGATGATAGAGTGGCCAATGCATCGGCAAACTCGTTCTGAATTCTAGGGACGTGCCAAAATTCTGTCTTTGTGAACCTTTTCCTCAATTCCTGCACATGGTGCAGATATGGAAATATCTTGGAATTCTTGGTAGCCCATTCTCCTTGTACTTGGTGTATTAGCAAGTCTGAGTTACCAATTACTAACAGCTCTTGAATATTTATGTCAATGGCCAAATTGAGCCCTAAGATGCAGGCCTCATATTCTGCCATACTGTTGGTACAGGGAAATCTGAGTTTGGCAGATACCGGATAGTGTTGACCTGTTTCCGATATCAGGACAACTCCAATGCCGACTCTTTTGAAATTGGCTGCTCTGTCGAAGAACATTCTCCAGCCGTCATAGGATTCTGAAATGTCTTCCCCTATGAATGACACTTCTTCATCGGGAAAATACATTTTCAGGGGTTCGTATTCTCCTCCCACGGGGTTCTCGGCAAGATGGTCTGCCAGTGCTTGCCCCTTTACCGCTTTCTGAATCACATAGACAATGTCGAACTCACTCAACAGGATTTGCCATTTGGCCAGTTTGCTAGTGGGCATGGGCTTCTAAAAGATATATTTCAAGGGATCCATCCTTGATATGAGATACGTTGTGTAGGAACAGAAGTAATGCCTCAACTTCTGGGCTACCCAGGTTAGAGCACAACAGGTACGTTCCAGTAGAGAATACCGTGCCTCATGTGGAGTGAACTTCTTACTCAGATAATAAATAGCCTGTTCCTTTCTTCCTGTCTTATCATGCTTCCCTAGAACGCAGCCAAAAGCTCCATCTAATACTGCAATGGTATACCTGGCTCTGGCGGGACCAAGACTGGTGATGTTGACAAGTATTCCTTGATTCTGTCGAAAGCTTTCTGACAATCGTCGGTCCATTCGGTCGCATCATCTTTCTTCAGCATCTTGAAGATTGGTTCACATATAACCGTGGACTG
>ML417509.1:0-24674 GCA_005239525.1 Nicotiana knightiana
CATAAATGAGTATCCACTTACCAAATATTTAATCGATAAATAAATGGTAAGTGGGGGGACTATTTGTATTGGTAAAAATAGGCTTCACATGTGTACTAATTATGATGACAAAGCAATCCATGTGGAGAAATGGACGAGACTTTACGAAGAGGTACGAGGCAAAGAGGAACGAAAAGACATACCCACGGGGTAATCAGATACGGGAATCTCAATCTAATTGAGGAGATGAAGAAACAAGGTCAGAATGAATCAAAGCAGAATAAAGGGCAGATTCGAAGATCTTTAATCAATGGGCCAAACGTTACATAATCTTTACGCAACAGTTACGATTAATCATTATAACGTTACATTAATACCATTATTAGTCATTAATGCTCCGTCACTGAAAAAAGTAGGCGTCATATTAAGAAATTCCCTGTAAAAGGGAGTAAAATATTACTTGTAAGGACACGTTCGAACCTCTATTGAAATATACTTACTTTTTATGCCTCTTTCTGCTTTCTATTTATTAATTTACTTACAATTATTAGTGTATTATTTGGTTATCAGAAACCTGTGTTCTTCTTAAAATAGCTTTGGCAGAGAATCCAATTCTTTAATTAAACAAATTGGTTTCGTTGCCGGGAAATCTGATAATCTATGGGTTTTTTTCTCAAGCAACATTCTGTAAATTATGTCGAACGCCAACAACAACAACCAACAAAGTATTGGAACTCGAGTTCCATCACCTTCAAGTTCCCCACGAGGCTCAAGGGAACATTCCCCAGAAATATCTATGACTCAAAATAATAATCACAATGGAAATGAACAAACAAGATAACAAGATCCTGTAAAACAAATGGTTGGTGAATATGTGACTCAAGCCTTACAAGCTTTCATGAGGGGACTGCCAGCTGCATCACCTACACCTCCTCCTAAAAACACCGCAACTGTGGAAAATCCACAATCTAGACTAGAAAACTCAGGAAGTAGAGGCACTCCAAATAAGTCCCTCGAAGCAAGACCAGGTATGTCCAGTAATCCAGAATTACAGTCTTTATTACTAACCTTGCAGAAACAGGTGAAGGAACAAAACGACCGAATCGAACAGATTCCTAGAGTACCACCTATTATCAAAGACATTAAAGTTGATAGATATTCTCAACAACCTTGGAAGCCAAGTGTATCACCCTTTCCTATTCCCGAGAAATTCAAAATGCCTGATATTCCCAAGTAAAATGGGACAACTGATCCATGTGATCATGTAACTGCTTTTACTACAGGAGTAAAAGGCAACAATTTGACTAAACAAGAAATTGAATCAATATTAGTCAAGAAGTTCAGAGAGACACTCACCAAAGGAGCACTAACATAGTATTCTCTTCTACCCGAAAATTCTATTGACTCTTTTGCTGAGCTAGCAGATTCTTTTATAAAAGCACATTCTGATGCACAAAAAGTCGAGAAAAGAATGGAAGACATATTCAAGATAAAACAAGGAGACGCGGAGTTCCTCCAAGAATTTGTAGACAGGTTTCAATGAGAAAGAATGTTGCTACCAAGGGTACCTGAAAATTGGGCAGCAATGGCGTTTGCAAGCAACTTAAGTGACAAAATCTCAGAAGCCACGAGAAGTCTCAAGGAAAGCTTGAGAGAATTCCCAGCCACGACATGGAACGATGTCTATAACAGGTACAACACCAAGATACGAATAGAAGAAGACACCATTGCTCAATCAAAAGCTGAAGATTGAGCCAGTTCTAGACGCTCCGAATCAGAAAAGAGAACAGGTACGATCCATATATGGGACCTTCAGGACGAGAAACTCGTTCCAGGTTTGAAAACACACATTCGGAATATAGACCATTAAATAGAGATACGAACTCATCCTCCTCAAGATCTAGAAAATATCGGGAGGAACGAAACAGAGGTAATGCAAGAGTCGGAGACTACAACTTTAATGTAAGTACTTCTGAATTAATTACCGTACTGAGAAACATAGGCGATAAAGTTAGATGGCTCAAAGAAATGAGATCGAATCCAAATAGAAAGAATCCAGACTTCTGGTGTGAATTCCATAACGATCATTGACACAGAACATCAGATTGCAGATTATTGCAAGGTGAGGTAGAATAATTATTAAAACAGGGTTATCTAACAGAACTGTTTAGTGAAAAAGGAAAACATGCATATATGAAGAACAGGCAAGAGCCCCCGAAACCACCATCTCCAAAAGAGAACAGTGAATGTGATACACGGAGGAGAGAAGGTGAACGGAGTAGTCTGCAAAAGAACACAAAATTCACAATTACACACGAAAAACACATTCGCGAAGACATTGAAACATACAATATTTCGACAATGCAGATGGAAATGGATTGCTGCTTTCTCATAACGACGCTCTAGTAATATCTCTACACATACATGACTCTAATGTAAAAAGAGTATTGATTGATCCAGGTAGCTCAGTCAACATCATTTTGTTGAAAGTTGTGGAAGAAATGCTAATGGAGGATCGAGTAATCCCAAAAGCACGAGCCTTATCTGGGTTTGACAACTCTACGATCATAACAAAAGGAGAAATTGAGCTTAGTACCTATGCAGAAGGAGTATTCAAAAATACGAAATTTCAAGTCATTGACACCGATATGGCTTACAAAGTAATCATGGGGAGACCATGGATCCATGACATGGAAGCAATACCATCTACTTCACACTAGGTAATAAAATTCCCTTCCAAATGAGGAATTCAACAGATTCGAGGCGATCTGCAGACCTCAAGGAATATAAATTCAGTAGTACACTCAAGCAAAAAAGAGGTAGCGGAAGAGTCAAAAGACGAGGATTTCGCCCAATTAGGTACGGAAGAAGAAATAGGAATTCAAATAGGTATGGAAGAAGGAAGCCACGAGAAGGTGAACCAAATCAACACAGAGGCAACGTCAACATATACAGACATGGAATCCAGACCCGATGTCATTCAGGAGCCAGAAGAAGACGAGCAAATTAAAGAAACTATTGAGGAGCTTGAAGCTATCCCACTGTTCGAGCAGAAGCCTGAGCAAAAAGTTCATATAGGCACGAGGTTAAGCCTCTCAAGAAGAGGTACGTTAATTGAATATTTAAAATCTAACTCAGATTGTTTCGCTTGGTCCCATTCAGATATGACAGGTATACCTCCGAAAGTGATGACTCATAAACTAAATGAATATCCATCTTTCGTGCATGTCAAGCAAAAGAAAAGAAAGCAAGGACCATTCAAGAACCAAGTGATCGATGAAGAGGTACAAAAACTCTTGAAAATAGGTTCAATACGCGAGGTAAATATCCTAATTGGTTAGCTAATACTGTAGTGGTAACCAAAAAGAATGGTAAATGGAGAGTATGTGTAGATCACACAGATTTGAATAAAGCATGCCCCAAAGACTCCTTCCCATTACCACACATAGATCAAATGATTAATGCCACTGCAGGTCATGAATTGTTGAGCTTTCTAGATGCATACTCTGGTTATAATCAGATAAAAATGGATCCCTCAGACGAGGAAAAAACTTCCTTTATTACAAACAGGGGGACTTATTGTCACAAAGTCATGCCTTTTGGCCTGAAAAATGTTGGATCCACGTATCAAAGGCTAGTGACCAAGATGTTCCGAAAACATCTGGGGGAAAAAATGGAAGTATGCATTGATGACATGCTGGTAAAATCAACTCAATCGGAAGATCATTTCCATCATCTTTCAATCACCTTCGAAATCCTGCGCAGGTATAACATGAAACTAAATCCACAAAAATGCGCCTTTGGCGTTGAATCAGGTAAGTTTTTGGGTTTCCTTGTATCCAATAGGGGTATAGAAGTAAACCCGCTCAGATTAAATCTATTGATGAGATACCTGATATACTTACGAGCAAAAAAGAAAAAAACTAACAAAAAGAATTGCAGCCTTAGGAAGATTTATCTCCAGGTCTTCGGAGAAGAGTTTTCAATTCTTTTAAGTTTTAAAAAAGCAGAATCAGTTCGAATGGACTGAAGAATGTCAATAGGCTCTCAAAGATTTGAAGGCCTATCTATCAAAACCCTTGTTGTTGTCTAAACCAAAGAGGGGGAGAGGTTGTATGTCTACTTTTCCGTAGCAGAAATTGTCGTAAGTGCAGTACTGGTAAGAGAAGATAGAAGTAAAAAATCTCCAATTTATTATGTAAGCAACATTTTATTAGATACTGAAACTAGATATCCTCATCTAGGAAAATTAGCCTTAGCTTTAATCATGGCAGCTAGAAAGTTGAGACCATACTTTCAATGTCACCCAATCACTGTTGTGACCTCGTATCCACTAAGAAATATTCTGCATAAACGAGAGTTATCAGGGAGATTAGCTAAATGGGCAATAGAATTAAGCGAGCATGACATAATATATCAACCTTGGACTGCAATACAGCCTCAGATTTTAGCTGATTTCGTTGCTGATTTCAATACTAGCATAATCCCTGAGTGGAAAAAGAGTTACAACTCTTCAACGGGGCTAATCCAGGAATTTGGACCCTATTTACTGGCGGCTCTTCTAACATAAAAGGAGTCGGCTTGGGAATTATTTCAATATCACCTGCGGGTGAAAAGATATGACAAGCCATTAAATGTTATCCCATAACTAACAATGAAGCAGAGTACGAAGCAGTCATTTCAGGGCTTGAACTGGCACAAAAACTCTTAATTGAGCAAATCGTGATCAAAAGTGACTCTCAACTAGTGGTAAAACAGATACAGGGGACTTATACTGCAAGAGAGGCTCGGATGCAACAATATCTGGAAAAGGCACGAGACCTAACAAGGCAGTTCCAGTCATGGAAAGTTACACAGATACCCAGAGAGGAAAATGCAGAAGCGGATGCATTAGCTAACCTCGCAGCAGTTGCCGACATAACAAATAAAGACAATGCAATTGTCATACACCTATTTCAATCAGCAATCGACCAGAACAAAAATGAGGTAACATTTAACAATTTAACCTGGGATTAGAGAAACGAAATTGTAAACCTTTTGAAGAACGGCACCATTCTTGAAGATAGAAAAGCAGCTCAAGCGCTTCGCTGGAAAGCTACGCGATACTTCCTCGTTCGTGAAACTTTATATCGTAAAATGTTTGGAGGTCCCCTAGAAAAGTGACTTGGACCCGATAAAATGGAGTACGTGATGAAGGAAGTACATGAAGGACACTGCGAAAACCATGCATGAGCAAGATCCTTAGTCAAAACCTTAATCAGAGCAGGGTACTATTGGCCTAAAATTGAGGAAGATGCTGAGAGCTTCGTAGCTAAATGTGACAAATGTCAGTGATATGCCAACAATATGCACCGGCCAGTAGAATTACTCCACCCAGTGGTGTCAGCATGGCCATTCATGAAATGGGGCATGGATATAGCGGGACCCCTTCCCCCAGCAAAAGGAAGTGCATTCAAATAATCCCAACTAACATCGACAATTGCTTTGTCCTCAAGAGCCTCGTAGTCTTTCTCCCATTGTTCAGCTTCGGCTCTTAGCTCATCTCTCTCAGCCACGACAACATCATGAGAAGCACGCAAAGGAGCAAGGGGTCTCTCCAGAAACTAGACCTTATCCGAAGATTTACGGAGGTCTTCTTGGGTCTGGGTGAGAAATTGAACAAGTTCACCAGAGTATGCCTCCTTCAGATCCAACAAAGCCTTCAGGCTCCTATCTCTTTAGTAGCATGGGAAAGGTGCTCTACAAAGGAAGACTCCAAGATGCTTTTATCCTTATCTGCCTGATTTGAAGAAGCCTTCTCTATGGCCAGTTCCGCTGTAATAACTGTAATTTGTTGTTCCAAGGTACATTTCTCCTCTTCCATTGCCTCCATATCAACATGTAGACTCTCGAACTGCTCCTTCTAATTGTCAGCCTCGGTATGGAAGTCATTTGATGATTGCTCCATTTGAACGACTCTCTTCATCAATTTTGTTCCTATAAGGTTGATCTGCATAAAATGATAAGTGAGATACGGTAAAAGAAAATATATACATATGAAGAAGGAACAAATTTTACCTTTAAGGACGAGTGCACAATCTCGTTCATCCAAGTTAAGGAGCTATGACTTTCTAGCTTAGACTTCTCAATCAGGCCTATCAAGGGCTTTAACCGTACATCAGCCTGGATCGACGTATTCAAGAGGCTACCTCCCGAAGGAACCTCTACCGTAACTTGCTTCATCACCCCCCTACTGGAAGACCCTAATTCAACAGTAGAAGGTACGAAAGTGGGGGCGGGTGAAGGAGTCACCGGCAGAGTAGGCTGAGGAGCAAAAACAACAATGGGAGCAGAAACAGCAACGGGAGCAATAAATGAAAGTTCCGCATGAGCAGGCGGCGGGAAAAATAGCAAGAGGAGCTTCATCAGAAACTGTACCAAAACCTTTCCGGAACAAGTGATCAATGGACTCATGAACAGGAGAGGGAGTTGCATCTTCAGGAGCGGAAAGCTCTGTTTCAGGTATGGGAGGATCAACAACGAGCGCAGATTCATCGTCAGAGACGACCCTCCTCCTACGTGACCTATGAACCTGCGAATCCTCCTCTTGTTCCTCTTCATCCTCCAAGGCCCGGGACCCACTTGCCTTCCTTTTCAACGAGGAGGAGCCAAAAATGATTTTCTGAGCCTTAGCCAGGGATAGCTTTGAAGTAGACACAGCCGCAGCAGAAATTCCACGAGCAGGAAACCCTACCAAATGAAAGGGATTAAAAAAGAAAAACCCTCACTTACCATGGGTTTTCACCTTCCAACCAAACCTTGAAGAGAGGTACTTCTAAGAACGTTCTTCTAAAGGAGCGATTAACAAAAGTTTTTCTACCCAATCACGAAAATCGGAGACATTCTCGATGGTTCCCATGGTTGCTGCAAAAGGAAAAGAAATAGTCACAATACTAATAGTTTATCGAAAACAAAAAAAAGGGAAAGTGAGAAAAATTGTACTCATGTACAAAGTTCCACTTCTCAGGGAAGGGGAGATTTTCTTCACCTACTAAACCTATAGTAGGGACAAAAATATACCGAACATACCACCTTGTCATCATCCGGAATAACTAACACTCTTTTACTCCTAGCTGCGAGAGTAAAAACTCCTTGGCGGAATAGCATCGGGGAATAGAGGTGAATAAGATGGTGGAAAGTAAAGGGGACAGAAGCAATCCATGTGGAGCAATGAAAACATGAGAACTGGACGAGACTTTGCGAAGAGGTATGAGGCAAAGTGGAACGAAACGACATACCCACGAGGTAATTAGATACGGGAATCTCAATCTAATTGAGGAGATGAAGAAACACGGTCAGAATGAATCAAGGCATAATAAAGGGCAGATTCGAAGATCTTCAATCAATGAGCCAAACGTTACATAATCTTCACGCAACAATACGATTAATCATTGTAACGTTACATTAATGCCATTATTAGTCATTAGTGCCCAGTCACTGAAAAGAGTAGACGTTATATTAAGAAATTCCCTATGAAAGGGAGTAAAATATAACTTGTAAGGACACATTCGAACCACTATTGAAATATACTTACTTTTTACGCATCTTTCTGCTTTCTATTTATGAATTTACTTACAATTATTAGTGTATTCTTTGGTTATCAGAAACCCGTGTTCTTATTAAAATAACTTTGGTAGAGAATCCAATTCTTTGGTTAAACACACACCACGGGGAAATACCCATATAATCTGAAGGTGCTACAAGTCCGAACTTAAATACTCACAGCCGAACAATAAGGAGAGTGCCACCCCACCAATGAGGTATCCATAAAGCATGACACAGAGCATCTTCAGAAACTTACACCTACATCAAGTCATACCTAAAAGTAACATCATCTAACTGATCAAACCACCTCGAAATTGAACATACTGAGCAATGACACATCCACCCGGGTCTCTAGACCCCCAATAGGCACCACACATGACCGACACACGTAGTCCATAACAAAAATATTAATTACAGGGTCGAACACATGAACAAATGTAACTAAAGACTCACGGGGCATATCCAGAGAATGTGCAAAATATGATGAACATGCGAATATGAAGAACCGGTATCAAATAAGAACTGATGCATCTCGTGATAGACTGAAACAATACCTGGGATCACGACATCAGAATCCCTCGCATCTAGTCTGGCTGTAAGTGCATAAAATCGGGCCTGATCACCACTGGATCGATCTCCCCCTCTAGGGCGACCCCTAACTTCCTGACCCCCACATCTAGTTGCCTGGGAGGGCGGTGCAGCAACTGGGACTGAATCCGCGGGCTGACTCCTCTGCTGATAAGTACCTCTTGTAATATGGGACGAAACCTCTTGATATGGCCCACATATCCACACTCAAATCAACCCATCTCGGAGAATGGAACTGGGGACTGAAGAGAACCCTTAGCACCAGGATAACCACTAGAAGAACCAGGAAAGATGAACCCTAAACTAATGGTGCACCAGATGAACTATGAGCTAGCAGAGCACTGAATGATGGGTGCCGCTGATGCGAACTGTGAGGATCACGACCAGCTGATCCACCACGATAACCTGAGCGACTTGGTTGAGACTGCCTGAATGGACGGCCTCTGCCGTGTTGAAACTGTCCTCCTGAAGGGACGCCCCCAAAACTACCAGATCCTCGAGGCCTCTTGGCCTCCCTCTCATCTCGTTCCTGTCGACAAACCGACTCAATATCTTGGGCGATATCAACCACCTCCTCAAATGTAGTGCCTGGCACTCTCTATCTGGTCATAAGAATACGAAGCTGATATGTGAGGCCATCCACGAATCTCCTGATCCTATCTCTCTCTGTAGGGACCAACCAAATAGCATGTCGAGCAAGCTCAGAAAACCTCATCTCATACTGCGACACTGTCATATCACTCTGACGCAGCTGCTCAAACCGTCTGTGCAGCTCCTCTCTGTGGGACTATGGGATATACTTCTCTAAGAAGAGAGTGGAAAATTGCTGCCAAGTAAGAGGCGCTGCACCAACGGGCCTAAGCCTCTCATAAGCCTTCCACCAAGTAAATGCAGCTCCTGAGAATTGGAAGGTAGTAAATGAAACCCCACTGGTCTTCAATATCCCTGTTGTACGAAGCATCCTCTGACACTTGTCTAAGAAACCCTGGGCATCCTCGACCTCAGTACCAAGGAAAATTGGAGGTCGAAGTCTCTCAAATATATCCAACCTGTGATGCTCGTCGTCAGCCATAGCCGGAACCACAAAATCCTGGGCCGGTGCAACCGACTGAAGTGGAACTGCCTCCGGGGTCTAAAGCCCCTGAATAACCTGCTCAGGTGTACGGGCAGCAGGGGTCTGAGTGCCTCCCCCGGTCTGAGAAGTAGTTGCTGATTTAGAAACAGCGACTGCCTGAGCAAGACTGGTGCATGCGGTCAAAATCTGGGCCAAGGTCTCCTGAAGACCCGGAATAACAATAGGCATAGCTGGTGCCTGAGCCGGTCCCACTGGAACATCTGTGACTGGGACCTGATCTGGAATAATCGGAGGGTCCATAGGTACTGCCCCGGCTACTGCGCGGGCCACACCTCATGGAGAAGATCCATCTCCAAGCATAAACAATTCGGACAAGATCTATGTCCAGGGAAGATCCATCACTCAAGTATCACTCCGCTCACTAGGGGTGTGTTATAGACTCCGGAAGGGCTCCTACAGCCCAAGCGCTATATCGTTGCGGTGCGCAGCCCGACCCAATACCGCTACGGTGGGCAACCCGATCCATATATCTGCCACTCGATATCAGGCTCTCGGCCTCACTTAGTCATCACTCTCCAGCCTCGCAAACATGGGCTCAACATGCAGGAACTAGCCCGAATCAAGGATATAATGTGCAAAATAACAATTACCGAGACTGAGACATGATATGATATGCAATGACAGGACTGAGTATGTAATATCAATGAAACACATGAGATGACATAAATGAACGACCACTCGGGTCTCAACAACATCGGCGTGAAGCCTTAACACAATATTTAGCATGATTTCTAGAACGTTCACATCAGTCACATTGACAGAAGCACAGATATCAACAAGAGAGAACGAATAAACGGTGCCATGAAATAAACCAGTTCACGAATCACAGGGTGCACGCCCCCACGCCCATTACTTGGCATGTGAGTCACCCAATTCTATCACGTAACACGTAGCTTGGGGTTTCGAACCCTCAGAACCAACATTGGAAACGTTACATACCTCAATCAAGCCAAAACTCTACTCCGCAATTCCCTTACCGCTCGACTCGGCCACAAATCGCTCCAAATCTAACCAAAATCGGTATTATATCATTAGTATATGCTAAAGGAACGAAGTCCACATCAAAATTATGAAATTACATTACAAATCTCGAATCGGCCCAACCTGACCCCCGGATCCAAATCTCGGAACTCGACAAAGATCACAAAACCAGAATCCTTACACTCTCACGAGTCCATACATACCAAATACATCAAAATTCGACGACAATTGACCCCTCAAATCGTTAAATCAAAGTCTAGAGTTTCCAAGCCTTAACCCCTCAAATTATACCACGAAATCCCAAAAATTCCATGATTAAACAGTCAAATACCAACATAGAATCGAGTATTAGGTCCAAAAACATTACCTCAATGTGTTCCCCTTGAATCCCTCTTCAAAATCCGTCAAAAAGCTCCAAACCAGTCTTAAAAAATGGTGAAATATAAGAAATTTTGCAAAGGCATCCTTTTATAGGTTCTGCCCAGCACTTTCCGCTTCTGCGGAAATTAACTCGCACCTACGGACTGCTTCTGTGCCCAAAAATCCACACCTGCGGAATTCACTTACCTTTTCCTTATCCGCACCTGCGCCCAAACAGCCGCACTTGCGGGCTCGCAGGTGCGGTAAATACTCCGTATCTGCGATGCACCTCGACCAGCCCAAATTTAGCACCTGCATCCACCAAACGCACCTGCGGTGACCACACCAGCGGCCACCCATCCGCATCTGCGAAATCACAGAACATCAGTACACCAGCATTCTTTAAGTGCCAAAATCAATTTGTCAACCATCCGAATTCATCTCGAGCCCCTCGGGGCCTCAACCAATTATACCAACATATCACATATCATCCCACGGACTTAGTTGACCCCTCGGAACACCTAAAACAACATCAAAACACCGAATTTACTTGTAATTCAAGCCTAAGGATTTCTAAACTTTCGAAATTCGCCAACGATGTTGAAACTAACCAAACCATGTCCGAATGACCTGAAATTTTGCGTACGCATCCCAAATGACACTAAGAACATGCTCCAACTTCTGGAATTCCATTCCGACCCCGATATCTAATTTTCCACTACCGACCAA
Organism: Nicotiana knightiana; assembly: GCA_005239525.1. Classification (NCBI taxonomy): domain Eukaryota; kingdom Viridiplantae; phylum Streptophyta; class Magnoliopsida; order Solanales; family Solanaceae; genus Nicotiana; species Nicotiana knightiana. The sequence goes on from ML417509.1 coordinate 11,357, forward strand.
AAATCGTCAAAAACCCTATTTCGCCAATTCAAGCTTAAGTCTACCACCAACCTCCAAATAATATTCTGAATACACTTCTAAGTCCCAAATCACCTAATGAAGTCATCTGAACCATAAAAACCACGTTCCGAGATCATATACCTATAAGTCAACTTCCGCTTGACTTTTCCAACTATTGAACCAAGCTAAGAGACTAAGTGACTCATTTCTCTCCACAATCACTCTGAACCTGAGCCAACCAACCCAACACCACACAAAAGAGATGAACCACACAAAAAATGAAGCAGAAATGGGGGGAACGGGCTAAACTCTCGGAACGACCGGCCGGGTCGTTACAAAATATTCATTAGCAATCATGTAGATAGGAATTTGTTGTGTAAGATAACTATCTTCCCTGGAAAATCTGTTTAAATTCTGTCTTTACACGATTAATAGATATCATGCCTATAGGATTAAAATCAGTTTCAAACTTGAGGGTCGAGGAGTGGAATTTGTTTCCATATTTATACCACTTCAATGTGACTCCCGGTTGATAGTTGGTCGGGGTGAACGTATCCCAGGGAGTATTTTTTCCACGATATGTTTGGTAGCCATCCACATAGCCCTCCGCTGTTGGAGGTAGCTTGTACACTGACCGGATATTCTCTATGGAGGCATTGACTGGCCTTTTCCGCATTGTTAACACATAGTTCTTATGTTCTGGAGCATTGGCATAAAACTCCCGGACAAGCATGGCATTTTCCTCATCAGGCTCTTCCAAGAACACATCCAGGTGTCGCTGTATTAGCTCTTCAGGCATACTAGGACAGTTTATCCTGAGTGCGTTGATATCCATGGCTTGCTCAGGGACGACCATTTAACCTCCTTTGATTGAACCGGTCTTGGGCCTTTGCAGAGACGAACTTTTGGCTATTGAAAGTCCTGGAGTCAATTATTTTGCGAGGCCGTCCCCCGGTGGAAGCTCTTGTCGGGCGACTGGAGGAGGATCCGGTGGTTGGACGCTTGCGTGGAGGCATGGTACCTACAATTAGCACAGTGTTAGCTCAGTACAAGAGGGTTACCCAACTATGGTTACTCAGACTTCACCAACAAATTGGTCACATTAACTCCCTCCAATGGGGCATTTTTACAAACATGTGGTGGGCATTGACCAATTTAAACCCCAAGCACTCAATATATGATATGAATCACCATCACAATAACCCAAACATAATCACAACACCCCATACTTATCATGTCATCACTTTTCAGTACAAATCAACTACTACCAAATAAGAAAAAGCTACAATTTTTTTGTACACAAGGGAAAAGAAAAACAAAGTTACAAAAAATAAAAAGAAATTAGTGTGAGAAATACATACCTGTAGAGTTGAAGGAGGGAGATGGAGTAATGGGGATGGAGGAAGACTTGCGCTTGAGATTTCTTGAGTTGTAGGAGGGAAAGGAAAGAAAAAATCTGCAATATGTGCTTGAGTTTGTGTGGGGAGAAGAGGAAGGGGAAAAGAGGAAGAAGGGGAAGGGTTTATGGAGGTTATGTTCGAATAGGAGAGGGAGAGTGGGGGTAGTGGAAGGGGTTTGGTCGGTTGGGGTGGGTTAAAAAGTTAATTTGGGTGGTTGGGAAAATTACAAAAAGAAAATAACAAAAATAAAAAAAATAACTGAAACAACTTACCTGTGTCAAGACGGACTAGCGTGGCCTTAGCGCTAGCTTAGGGCGGGCGCGCTAGTCCAGGAGTCGTGGGACAATGTAAAACCCCACTAGCGCGACTTCTAGCACGAGATTAGCGCGACCCCGCTAGTGACAAAGTTGGAGAGGTAGTGAGAAACCTGACTAGCGCTAGCTTAGCGCGGGCGCGCTACTTCAGGCGTCAGCATAAATAATTCTTTTGTTGTCTTCTTTCTTGGGGTCCTGTGTTCACCCCATTTCTCGTACACCTGCATATGTTAGTACTTTATACTATAAACACTATCTATATTGGGTTTCCTCCCAACAACGCTTGATTTAACGTCACAGCACGATGAGTACAACAGTCAATGGGTTGCCTCCCATGAAGCGCCTGATTTACCGTCACGGCACAATGCAAAATGAGTGCATTTAAGGCTCGCTCAACCTCTGAGGTTCAAAAAGATGCACCACAGACAACTCATTGCTCTCATTCACCCCCACATACAGTTTTAATCTTTGTCCATTAACCTTGAAGGTGTTGGACCCATCTTCAATAGCAATCTCCATAGCACCAAAGGGAAACACTTCGACCACTTTGAATGGTCCAGACCATCTGGACTTGAGCTTACCCGGAAACAATCTCAATCTTGAATTGTAAAGCAATACTTTGTCTCCGGGTTTGAAATTTTGGTCCACAATGTTTTTGTCGTGTAACCTCTTTATTCTCTTTTTATATAGCCTAGTGCTCTCAAATGCTTGATATCTGAACCCTTCCAACTCCTGCAGCTCTGTGACTCGATTTTCCGCAGCATCGAGATGCATGTTCAATTACTTTAATGCCCACCACGCTCGATGTTCTATCTCCACAGGCAGGTGACAGGCCTTACCAAATACCAACTTGTACGGAGACATACCAATTGGTGTTTTAAATGCAGTCCTATAGGCCCAGAGTGCATCATCAAGCTTTTTCGTCCAATCAGTTCTTGTTGCGTTTACTGTTTTGGTCAGCACACTCTTGATTTCACGATTTGATACCTCAACCTTCCCACTCGTCTGACAGTGATAAGGGGTTGCCACCTTGTGGCGCAGATCATACTTGGCTAGTAGCTTCTCGAAGACACGATTGCAAAAGTGAGTGCCTCTGTCACTAATAATAGCCCTTGGGATCCCAAAACGGGTGAATATGTTTTTCTTCAAGAACCCCACCACCATTCTTGCATCATTGGTGGGGAACGCTGCAGCTTCTACCCATTTGAACATGTAGTCTACATCAACAAGTATGTACTTATTGTCGTAAGAGCTGACAAAGGGACCCATGAAGTCAATCCCCCATACATCAAACACCTCCACTTCTTGTATTAGATTCATGGGCATCTCATGACAACGGGATATGTTCCCCGTCCTTTGACATTCATTACAGCCCTTCACCCATTGGTGAGCATCTTTGAACACGGTAGGCCATTAGAACCCGGCCTCTAGCACCTTAGCTGCTATCTGAACTCCTCTGAAATGTCCTCCATATGGTGATGCATTACAAGCCTGCAAAACAGAAAATTGTTCTATCTCGAGGACACACCTCCGGATCATGTTATCAATACAAATTATAAGCAAATTAAGTTCATCCCAATATTAATTGTGGAAATCACGATAAAACCTTTTCTTTTGGACAGAAGAGAGTTCGTAAGGTTCAATACCACTTGCCAGGTAGTTTGCAATGTCTGCATACCATGGCACATCCTCTACGCTCGTGGCGAGTAGCTGCTCGTTTGGAAAGGTTTCCAGAATATCCTCCGATTCAATTGCATTCTCAGCACCTTCAAGACGTGACAAGTGGTCAGTGACTTGGTTCTCCGTGCCCTTGTGGTCACGAATCTCCAAGTCAAATTCTTGAAGAAGCAGCACCCAACGAATTAGGCGCGGCTTAGACCCTTTTTCTCAACCAAGTATCTGATGCCTGCATGATCAGTGTACACAATCACCTTCGACCCGATCAAGTAAGATCTGAACTTGTCAAAGGCGAACATTACTGCCAACATCTCCTTTTCGGTCACCATGTAGTTTAGTTGAGCTCCACTCAAAGTCCTACTTGCATAGTAAATTGAGTGAATTATTTTATCTTTGCGCTGACCCAACACGGCTCCCACTGCATAGTCACTGGCATCGCACATGAGTTCAAATGGTTGCTCCCAGTCGGGTGCAACAATAATTGGTGTCGTGACTAACCTCTTTTTTAGCTCCTCAAACGCCACCCTGCAATCATTAGAAAACACAAAGGGGTTATCTTTTTCAAGAAACTTACAGAGGGGGTTGGCGATCTTGGAGAAGTGTTTGATGAATTGTCGTAGAACCCGACATGCCCAAGGAAGCTGCGTATAGATTTGACTGGTGTGGGAGGTGGAAGTTTATCGATCACATCGACTTTAGCTCAGTCCACCTCAATTCCTTTACTTGACACCAAGTGCCCCAAGACGATCCCTTCTTGTACCTTGAAATGGCACTTCTCCCAGTTAAGCACAAGATTCGTCTCAATGCACCTTTTTAGGACACGGGTCAGGTTTGCTAGGCACTCATCGAATGAATTTCCCACAACTGAGAAATGATCCATGAATACCTCCATGATGTCTTCGACCATGTCTGTGAATATGGCCATCATGCACCTTTGAAATATGGCGGGTGCATTGCATAGGCCAAAAGGCATCCTTCTGAAGGCAAATACCCCATAGGGGTATGTGAAAAAGGTCTATTCCCTATCTTCCGGGGCTATTGAAATCTGGTTGTACCCCGAGTACCCATCCAGGAAACAAAAGTGAGACCTCCCTGCAAGCCTGTCGAGCATCTAATTAATGAAGGGAAGTGGGAAGTGGTCTTTTCGGGTGGCAAGATTCAGCTTTCTGTAATCCATGCATATTATCCAGCCCGTGACAGTTCTTGTAGATATCAACTCATTTTTGTCATTCTTTACAACCGTTATGCCACTCTTTTTTGGAACACATTGCACTGGGCTAACCCAGCTGCTGTCAGAGATGGGGAAAATGATTCCCGTATCTAACCACTTGATGATTTCTTTCTTCACCACTTCCTTCATGTTTGGGTTCAAGCGCCTTTGATGTTCCCTATAAGGTCTGTGTCCCTCTTCCAGGAGAATCTTGTGCATGCAATATGCTAGGCTAATCCCTTTGATATCTTCCATGGTCCATCCAATGGCAGTCTTGCACTCTGAGAGTACCTGTAACACCTGATTTGTCTACGCATCTAACAAACTGGATGAGATAATAACAGGTAGCGTAGAATTAGGGCCTAAAAATGTGTACCTAAGATGGGATGGCAATGGTTTCAACTCTAGTTTGGGAGGTTCTTCCACAGAGGGCTTGGTTGACGGGCTCTCTTTTTTCTCTAAGTTCAATGGTTCAAACTCGAGAGCCCTCGGACATACCTATTTACCCTCAAGTGCTAACACCCACTCTACCAATTCCTCCCCATTTACCTCATCTAAATTCATTAAACATGCAGCAAGGGGGTCTTCAATAGTTAAGGACGCATCATCTTCCTCCACTATCACATCCAAAACATCAATTAGTGAGCAGTTGGCGAACTCACTCGGTTGCCTCGTGGATTTCTGCACATTGAATGTGATTTCTTCATCATTAAGCCTCATCTTGAGCTCCCCAGTCTCACAATCAATGAGAGCTCTGCCTGTGGCCAAATATGGCCTGCCCAAGATTATGGGAATCTCTTCATCCACTCGACAGTCTAGTATCACAAAATCAGCAGGGAACACAAACTACCCCACTTGCACCAAAACATCATCCTGAATACCCGACGATCTCTTCACCGTCCTATCAGCTAGCTGCAGCAACATGGAAGTTGGTCTGGCTCTACCAATACCCCGTCTCTTATAAATGGCCAGGGGCATTAGATTAATATTGGACCCCAAATCACACAGTTCTTTGGCAAAAGCAAAATTTCCAATGGTGCAGGGAATTGTAAAACTCCCTGGATCAGACAACTTTTCTGCTATTGGTCGTGTTACCACAGCACTGCAAGTCTGAGTCAAAATCACAGTCGCCAAGTCTTGGAAATAAAACTTCTGAGACATCAAGCCTTCATCATCTTCTCATACCCATGCATCTCTTTCAGAGCATAAATCAGAGGAATGTTTACCTATATCTGCTTCAGCATATCCAAGAACTTTTTGTACTGCTCATCCTTTTGGTATTTGGCCAGCCTTTGAGGGAATGGGGATGGCTGTCTATTCTTCCCAGTGATTTGGGATTTTTCTTTCTCAACTACAACCTCAATTACTGGCTCTGGGGTTATTGCCACTTCCTTTTCAGCCTCACTCTGCCCATTAAGTTCTCCTTCAGCAGTTTGCACTGTTACCTTGGTCAAATTTGTGGAATCATCAATTTCGAGTGGCACTGGTACTAGTGTCTCTGCCTGCCTTTTTTCATGATCCAACTCTTGTTCCAAGTCTAAGTCCCCGCCATTGCGGAGACTCACTGCCATCATCTGCTTCGGGCCTTGGTCCTTAGGATTCACCTGAGTATCTGCAGGTAAAGTCCCAAGAGGATGACTGTTCACTGACATAGATATCTAGCCCAACTGCACTTCAATATTTTTAATAGATGCATCATGTGCATCTACTCTCTCACTCATTTTGGCAGTCGACCCAATCACCTGTTGCATCATTGCTTCAAGCCTGTAAAACCCATATTCTTGCCTCCCCCCATGTTGTTGCTGAGGAGGGTGGTATGCTTGCTACTGATTTTGATTGTCATAACCTTGTGGCCTCTGATAAGGTGCCACATTACCATGAGGTCTCATGGCACCCATGTTTCCATTGTTCTGTTGTTGGTGAGGTGGTCTATACGGTTGAACTTGCTGACCCCAATTCTGTCCCCCCTGTCTCCGGCCTCCATAATTTGACACATAATTCATGTTTTATGGGTAAGGAGGGTGATCACAATCTGCATTCCACTAATTACCAATTGGTTGACTAATGCAAGATGTGCATAATCCCCCATTGGTAGTATCCACAATATGAACTTGCTGCTTTATCCCCGAATCTTCTACCTTCTTAGAAAGAATACTCATTTGTGTCATTAAAGTAGCCATGTTCTCAGCCATAGTGTTGGACGGATCTAATGGCACTGAGTGGACAACTGGGGTAATAGGAGCACCCCTGGTTGTCCACCCTGAATTCTATGCCATCGTATCAAGTAAAATCTGGCACTCTCTCCATGTCTAGCTAAGGAATGTTCCACCAGCTGAAGCATCAACATTGGCTTTTACACCATCATCCAGACCCATATAGAATCTCTGCCCCAACACTTGCTCAGGAATACCATGGTGAGGACAGATAACCAGTATCCCTTTAAACCATTCCCATGTCTCCTGCAGTGTCTCCATGGGCTTCTGTCTGAAGATTATGATCTCATCAATCTGCTGTGTTGTCTTGATTGGTGGATGGAATTTATTCAGAAATTGCTTGACCAACTCCTCCCATGTTGAAATAGAGTTGATAGGGAGGGAGTTGAGCCAAGTCTGGGCAACTCCTGTCACCGAGAACGGAAACAATAACAGTCTTAATGCCTCTGGGGTAACATTCGGCTATTTCTCGGTCTTGCAGATGGACAGAAAGTTCTTTAAATGCTGCTGGGTATCCTCAACGTACGACCCTGAAAATAGCCCCTTATTTTGAAACAAGTGCAGCATATTGTTTGTAATCTGGAAGGACTGTGCTTCAATCTGAGGGACCAAAATCGCGGTTGCCAAGTTGTCAGTTATGGGTTGTGCCCAGTCGTATAATGGCGCCTTAGGTACAATGGGTACCGCAGGCGCTGCAATCCGTGCAACTGGGTCGACCACACCATCCCCAGCATTAATGTTGTTTCGGTCGTTCAACTCTGCCATGTCTGGTTCTATGTGTTCAATGTGTGATTGTTGTTTGCTTCTCCGATTGGCCCTGTTCAAGGCCTTGAAAACCTTTTCGGGTTATGGCAATGCTTCAAATGCGTCACCAGTTCTCGAAGATTTTCTAGGCATGTACCTGTACCACCGGTTTAGCAAACCTTAGAAATTCAATATATGTATGAAATCAAAGAAAATCGACTATACTTAAGAATTTTCCTTCAACTACACTTGATAATACCGTTAACTCCCCGACAATGGCGCCAAAATTTGATCATGCTCAACTATGTCTATTAAAAGACTAAGCGGGAGTTGCAAATATAATCCGAGTATTTTGCCCAAAGTCGAATCCCACAGGGAATTAACATATCAAATGTCGTCTTTAGATTACTAGATTCTCAATAGTCAACTTTCTCAAACGTTGTGTATATCACTTTGTGTTGTTTCTACTACTACAGCTGAACAGAAATAATAAACTTAAGATTAACTAACAATAAGATGTANCCTATTATAAATCTCTCTCAATTAATTATGATAATTTACTAGACGCACTCTCTCAAGTTACGCTAGCTAGATTGCATTACAGTTCACTTTAGATTGCACCCGAGGTATCGTTATCTCTAATCCAACCTCTAAACCCTCGGTTATGACTCTCGCCTATACTCTGGGAGTTGTGTTTTTCAAACAACTACCTAAATATGCACTCTCTCTCAAGTAGATACATAATAAATAGGCACAGCTAATTGAGGGCCCTTCAATCAACTACAACAAGAACGTAGTTGAACAAATAGAGATTAACAACCAACCAAAACTATATTAATATCACAATAAATTCATCCTCTAACGGGTTCCACCAAAACCTTAGATTAGAAAAGTTAGCTACTCATAATAATGATAAAAACTACAAAAGAATTCATAAGCAAAGGTAAAAGCACAAAAGAAGGAGATATGGATTGATGCCCAATTTCCTCCTTGCCTCTTGCCCTTGCTTTTCTTGTTTTAAACTCTAAACCTTGATTCTCTATTCCTTTGGGAGAATTGAACCTTTTATAGGTTAAGTGGATTGGCCCCGAACTTCCAAAAATGCCCCTTTCGAATTATTTTTCTCGTCTGGACTAGCGTGGGCGCGCTAGTCTCGCGCTAGTGCCCGCGCTAGTTGAGTTTTACACTGCCTGGACGATCACTGGACTAGCGTGGGCGCGCTAGTCTCGCGCTACAGCCCGCGCTAATGGGGTTTCTTTCTGCCTTGTTTAATCTCCAGCCTTCAAATCACCCTGAAATTACCCCATGGCCTGTTATTCTTCAAATTCGCCCGGATCACCGTCATAAGTCCTTAATAGCTTATTGTACTCCTGTGAAACACAAAAATCACCATTAGAGACAATTTATCATCATTTAACACACTTAAGACCGTGAAGCATCATTAAGTTAGAGTATAAATATGCGCTAAACTGTGTGAATTTAGCCTATTATCATCCAGCCTCAACATCAATCCTCTGACAACTCTAAAAAGGTTGGGCAAGGGCCTACATGAAATACGAGCAGGATCTATGAACGTGAAAGCATTCGATGGGTCACAAAGAGCTACGATTGGAGAAACCAACCTATGCTTGCAAATGGGTCCTTCCTGGTTCGATGTTGAATTCCAAGTGTTAGACATATCCGCCTCCTGCAATCTGTTCCTGGGACGGTATTGGATACATGCCGCTGGAGCTGTCGCATCCACTTTGCACCAAGCGGTAAAATTTGGATGCAACCATCAAGAAGTGATCATCCGTGGAGATGGGAGCAACCCCATTTACACCAGTCAGATTGTTCTGGTGGTAGAAAACAGAAGGAAGTTAGGTGGAGAAACCTACCATCTCATCGAACGTGTTAACGCGATTGAGGAGATGTCGCATCCACTTTGCACCAAGCGGTAAAATTTGAATGCAACCATCAAGAAGTGATCATCCGTGGAGATGGGAGCAACCCCATTTACACCAGTCAGATTGTTCTGGTGGTAGAAAACAGAAGGAAGTTAGGTGGAGAAACCTACCATCTCATCGAACGTGTTAACGCGATTGAGGAGATGTCGCATCCACTTTGCACCAAGCGGTAAAATTTGAATGCAACCATCAAGAAGTGATCATCCGTGGAGATGGGAGCAACCCTATTTACACCAGTCAGATTGTTCGATGGTAGAAAACAGAAGGAAGTTAGGTGGAGAAACCTACCATCTCATCGAACGTGTTAACGCGATTGAGAAAGATAAATGGTGGAGTAGCAAAATTGATAGCATACTGGCATGGGCAGGGTATGAACCTAGCAAGGGGCTTGGTAAAACGATTCAAGGTATCTCCAAACCAGTACAGCTGAAACGCCATGGCAGAACCTTCGGGCTCGGATATTAGTACACATGGCAGGATTATCGAAATTGGTCTCCACCATGGCGTGGTCCGTACTATCCTCTTGAGCAACCCATGCCGTACCTGAATCAGACCTTCCATTAGGCCGATACAGTATGTGGATCAGAGGAAGAAGAAGCTTTGGCAGCATTGAGGAATTTGTTCCTGGAAGACAATGATATGGATTGTTGTGTAATAGTTGAGGAGGAGGAGGAAGAAGGCCTCACTATCCAGACAGTGGAGAAGGGAGCATCTCTCAAAAATTGGATTTCTAAACCATCAAGGGCCCGACAAGTCTCGAGGTAGCAAGGCTGATAGTATTGTTTACTTTTGAAAATAATTTCCTCTTTGGCATTTTGTTTTAAATAATATTTTCAGTGTTCCGTTTCGAAAAACATTATTTGAGCTATTGAAATCCTTTTGTTTAACATTTTATAATGGCTTGATGTTTTGTTATTACTATTTTTTCATATCTTTATCCCTACAGCATTACTATTTCTTATCTTGATGAACCAACGACTGTGACATGTAATGAGACAATGTAACAGAAGGAAAGTGACTCGAAAGAAATAAAAGATGAGGATTTAATACCTGAGAAAATTGTCAGAGAAGTGGAGAACTTTGAGAACAAGCCCAAGTCCAACATGGACGAGACCGAGATAGTTAACTTGGGGGATCCCGAAACCGACAAGGAAACCCGCATAAGCATCCATTTGTCACCATCAGAGAAATAAGAATACACTCGGTTCCTGAAAGAATATGAGGATATCTTTGCATGGTCATACGAAGATATGACAGGGTTGAGCACATTCATAGTGGCTCACAAGTTACTCACAAATCTAATGTGTCCGCAGTGAAGCAGAAACTCAGGAAATTCAAGCCAGACATGAGCCTGAAAATCAAGGAGGAAGTCACCAAGAAGATCAAAGCCAAGGTCCTCTGGGTAGTTGAGTACCCAACTTGGTTGGCCAACATTTTTACCGGTTCCAAAGAAAGATGGGAAAGTCAGAGTCTGTGTTGATTATCGGGATCTAAACAGAGCAAGCCCCAAGGATGATTTCCCACTACCAAGCATACACATTCTGATCGACAATTGCGCCAAGCATGAACTCCAGTCCTTTGTATATTGCTTCGTGAGTTACCATCAGATTTGGATGGACGAAGAAGACGTAGATAAAACAGCCTTCATTACGCTATAGGGAGTGTACTGCTACAAAATGATGTCATTCGATCTGAAGAATGCTGGGACCACCTACATGAGGGTTATGACGACGATCTTCCATGATATCATACATAAAGAAATAGAGGTATATGTTGACGATGTCATCATCAAATCCAAGAGGTCTACATATCACATAGCAGATTTGAGTAAATTCTTTGACCGGCTGCAGAAGTATAATCTAAAGTTAAATCCCACAAAGTGTGTATTCGGGGTTCCTGCTAAAAAATTATTGGGATTCATCGTCAGTCACCGAGGAATGGAGCTGTACCCGTCAAAGGTTAAAGCCATCCAGGAATTACCACTACCAAAAAGCAAGAAGGACGTGATGAGTTTCTTGGGACGTCTCAACTACATCAGTTGTTTCATAGCACAGTCCACAGTAATATGTGAGCCAATTTTCAAAATGCTGAAGAAGGATGACGCAACCAGTTGGACCGAGGATTGTCAAAAGGCTTTTGAAAAAATCAAGGAATACTTGTCCACACCACCAGTCTTAGTCTCGCCAGAGCCTGGTAAATCACTACTACTCTACCTTGAAGTGCTAGATGGAGCCTTCGGTTGTGTTCTGGGACAACATGACGAAACGGGAAGAAAATAGGAGGCCATATACTACTTAAGAAATAAGTTCACTCTTTAAGAAACATGATACTCTCTGTTGAAACGCACTTGTTGCGCTCTAACCTGGATAGCTCAAAAGTTAAGGCACTACTTTCTGTGTCTATACTACATATCTCATATAAAGGATGGATCCCCTGAAGTACATCTTTCAAGAACCCACGCCTACTGGGAAGCTGGCCAAGTGGCAAATCTTGCTTAGTGAGTTCGACATTATCTATGTAACTCAGAAAGCAGTCAAGGGATAAGCATTAGTAGATCATATTGCTGAAAATCCTGTAGGAGGATAATACGAGCCCCTAAAAATGTATTTTCCTAATTAGGAGGTATCATTCATAGGAGAAGATATTGCTGAAGCCTGTCACACCTCCTTTTTCCACCCCCGAGAGGGTAATAAGGGAGTTTTTCTAATTAGAGTGACATTATTCAGATTTGGGATTTATTTTAGTTTTCAGAGTCGCCACCCAGATTTTTTTTTTACGGTGTTCCGGGACACCATTTATTTATTGAAATCCCAAACCGAGGAAATTTGACTCTGTTTTAATTTGTCTGCGACCAGAAATCCGAGTAAGGAATTCTATTAACCTGGGAGAAGGTGTTAGGCATTCCCGAGTTCCGTGGTTTTAGCATGGTCGCTTAACTGTTAATATTTGGCCTAATTATCTAATTATTTACATGTTTTAAACCTATTGTGCTTTTATATTTCTTACTTTTTATCCACTTCTAATATTTATGAAATTTTTTTAATACAAGTCACAATTGACGCGCACTTGTTATTTTTGGACACGTTGCAAATCGCGCCACATGAAATGTACCCGCAATTTACAACATGCTTATTTAATTAATGTTTTGAGTTAGAGTCGGGTACATGAGTTGTCGCTCCCGAATGTAGATTATATGACTATGGTCATGACGATTAAATATGCCTATTTGAGGCGATGTTCGATTATTCTCTAGATTTTGGGGATTTTTCATCTAAAAGAGGTATTTTTAGCTTATAGGGTATGTAAATAATTTTGATATTTATGGATTTACCTTGGGACAAGTCACGATGGCGTGCACTTGTTATTTTTAAACACATTATAATTACGCCACATGAAATGCACCCGTAATTACAACATGTGATTTTTATCATAATTTTGAAGTTAAAGACGGGGACATGAGTTGTCGCTCCCGGATGTTGGTTAGGTAGATTTGGTATAATATTTGATTTTTTCTATCAAAATTTCGAACTAAAGATATCCATTCTACCTAGAAGACCTCCTAAACGATATTCGTTGTTCTAAAAAGAATATCTTATAGGCTATGGCCTCATCTAGACTCGTTTCATCACGTCAGGCCATCCTAAATCAATTCTCTGTGTGATAGGACTGATAGTTCTGAAAAGAATTTGTTTGTGGCTCATGATGGCAAACACGGGAATCAGAATATCCTTCGTTCGTTCAGATATATATCTATATATGAAATTCGGATACCTAAATACGTTATTTGCTAAGTCTGATACTTATGGACAAACTG
>ML417512.1:0-78486 GCA_005239525.1 Nicotiana knightiana
CTCCTGTGAAATGTTCTCTCAGGTTCGGGGTCAAAGCCGTCGAGTCTGTCCTGGCTTCTGACCTTATGCATTCAATAAACTTGTTCCTGAGATTAGAGTAGCAATCACGTAACGTTAGACTAGACAAAATAAACAATTAAAGCAAAAACTAGAAAGTAGTCTATATTCAAGTCCCCGGCAACAGCGCCAAAAACTTGTTGGTCCCAAACGCACACGCAAGTATACGTGGTCGTAGCAAGTAATATAATGTTAAATCGAATGTCGAAGCCACAGAGACTTGTGTAGATTACTTGCTAAATCACTCTAATTGTTATTTAATCAAGCCAAAATAAAATCCAGGAATGTAAATTTTATACTACAATTCTATGAAATAACTAATTAGCAAGTAACGAGAGTATTGTTGTGTATTCAGTAGAGACAAATATTCCAGGGTTGTGATCAATTCACCACTCGTATTGCATTCTAATTAACTCTCCCTTTCATATAATTCACTCATGGTTGCTAATTAATCGATAATTGCTCTCATAGCCTTCTCCCGAAGCACTACTGCCTATTCTCAATAGATTAACGCATATATTCCTATGAAATTAATCTATCAGAACGCACTAAGATTACGATATTTAATTAAGCACGGTGACTAGGTATATTCCTATTCTAACCACAAATCCGCTCCCCTGAAGGATTAAGACCGCACTCTCTTCAATTCTTCTCTAATCTATATACGGCTTTCCCAAGCATATCATAGATAGTATATAGAACCTAACTGCTGGCCAGACAATTAAGAAATTAAACACATAATTGAAGAAACAACCATATATTGAGTTAACTATAATCAAGGTTAAACTAATGTCGAAGAACAATATTCATGGCTAAATTACAACCCCAGAACAATGGGTGTTTAGCCACTCATGCTAAAATCAAACAATTGCATAAGTGTTGAATTAATTGTAAATACTGGAAAAAGATGAAGAAAACTGATAATCCTTCACTCCCTAGCAATTCCGTGTGTGTATTATCTCCAAAGTGGCATGAATCCATAAAAAATAAGCTTAGACTTGCTTTTATACGTGTTGGGTAGGGTTAGGGCCGAAATAACCATGTCCTGGGCAAAACAGGAAAAACCCACGTCACCGGCGCCCTGGCCAGCGCCGGGCGCCCACCAGGGCGCTTCCCTTGGAAACCTTTCTGCCTCCAGCGCCACAGGTGGCGCCCAGCCCTGCCTGTGGCGCCCAAAATCCCAAAAATCTCGGTTTCGTCCGTTTTTGCTCTAATTTCGCGCGTTTCGCCCCCGATTGATCCCGAATCATTCCTAAACATAAAAACACTTCAAATTAATATAAACCATCATATTTAACATCTAAAACTCACGAAACAAAGTAAAATATGAGGCGATATACATAAAAATATATACACTTTAAGCTAAATATCAACAACAATTAAACTTATATTGTGATTTTAAGGATATGTGAAGCAATCACTATTATCCTTAGCCCCACGGTGGGCGCCAAACTATTTACCCTAAAATTTGGATAATAATTAAACTTATATGGTGCTTTTAAGGATATGTGATTTCACTCAACACCAATTGATAAATATGAAGATAAATGGTAGAATTAAATTATAAGTAAAGCAAACCAGTTGTTCAGACAGAACTCAGCCCTCGAGTCGAAGTACCCTCGAACTGATAGGTGCAAGAACAATTAGAAAATAGAGCAAGCTGATGAACAATAATGTAAGCGAGAAATAAAGAATTATATCCCTTTGATCTCTGTGAATAATGATGATTACAAATAATTAGAACTCCCCTTTCTATAGTAGAGGAATTCTACTTATGGTATAACTCTATTTATAGAAGGAAATCACATGATTAGCTAATTAACCGTTTCTGATTTGATCCGTTCCGAGATTTACGCCGTGATCCTTGACCAGTCACAGATATCTTGCTTTTCCGTTACTATGTCGTCTTCAATCTTACTCGGTGCTTGTCTCACTTGGTTTCGATTGTTACCAACCTCGATCTCGACAGATACTTCGATCCTGAACTCGATGCCTTATCCTTGTGATTTAATCGAAGTCGGCCTTCGACTCAACATCCCAATCAAATAGTAAAATCGGATGGGTCCGGTTTTCACCGTATACACACTCATGATAATCATTTATGCGTGACGAATTTCATCAATCTGATTTTGACCCATACATTAATGACTTAAATGTGCATTATCCATTTGAATTTACACCTATTATAATAGACTCAATAAATTTGGATCGGTTCATTCGTCTGCCTCAAAAAAGAAAAAGAAAATCGGCGTCTGCCTTAAAATTTGAAACATGAAAATTCAAGTCCATGTAATAAAAAATCAAATATAATTCTATAGGTCCCGCTTGTTCATTGTTCCAACGCAATACTGATCAATCACTTTCTCCCGCGTAATATACCATACTCCTCGCCGACTAAAAATAAATGCGAAATCCTCGTTATCATCAACCAAAAATCAAAAGAAAAATAAGCAGACGCGTAAATATAAATATCGAGGGACAAAATCGTAATCAGATACAACCGATGTTCTCCCTTCGTCCACGATCCTTCATCCTCTTCTAAACCAAACACAGTTCCTTCAATTCGTCACGATCTCATAGAAACCCTAGGAAACCAAAGGAGATTATTCGCTTATGGAGTTCGCAACGGCGGTGCCGGCGTCTAGTAACGGCGCCGAGGAAATTTCTCCGGCGGAACGCTCCTCCTCCGTTGATGCGATCAATTCGTCTTCATCACCGTCTTCTTCCTCGGATTCAGTTGCGTTGTCTCCGGCGCAGGTGACTGGTAAAGAGTCGAATGTTGTGGCGACGAGCAGGTATGATGACGAAGAAGAAGAAGAGGACGTTTGTCGGATCTGTCGGAACCCTGGCGAGGCCGATAATCCCCTGCGGTATCCTTGTGCTTGCAGTGGTAGCATAAAATATGTTCACCAGGATTGCTTACTTCAATGGCTTAATCACAGTAACGCTCGCCAATGCGAGGTTGGTCTTTTTTTTTTTTTTTTTTTTTTTTTTTTTGCAAAATTCGTTCTTTTAGGTTAAATTAAGTTCTCTTGTTATTCAATTTGAAGATCGTTAGGTCTTTCCTGAAAAAGGTATAAGCTTTTAGTTAAATATTTAGTGCGGTATAGGGATTGTTTTGCTCATTTCAAAGTACAGATTTCTGATCAGTTTTGAAAGTTCTACTTAGTGCAGCTTTGCAAGCTCAATTTTAATAGGGTAATAACTAGTAATTCATGGTTTGGTAGCTACCCTTATAAAAAATGGCTTGCTTATAGCTACTATTAGATCTTTCACTTAATCCGCACAATATCCTTTTCAAAATTTAATTTTTTGGGTGTGTCTTCTTTTTCAAGGTATAAATAGGATTTTCACATTTTTGACGCACTTCTTATAGTTTACTTGCTTTTCTTGTCCCCTTTATCGCAAAACAAAGCCACATCTTCTTGCCCTTTATAGGATTGTAGGATCATTCTATTAGGACACTCTAATATTCATGTATTATACTTTTAGGAGTCATCTGGTATAATACTAAGGTGAAACTGGGGTGGTGGTGGGGAGTACCATAACGAGAATTACATTTGTACGTGAATATGACCAGTTTATATAATGGTTGGTCACGGATAATATTAAGGGTGCAATTTAGTTCTTTTATTGAGATACAAGTAAGTAATGTTTGTAATATTGTTTGTATGCCAGGCTATTAATATGAGTGCCAGGCTGTCAAACATGTTTTTATCAAATATAGTCTCAAAATCGAGTACTAAAATTCTTGCAATTAGTTTCACCTCAAAAAAAAAATATCTTGCAATTAGTTTGTACTTATCTCGTAGAATTGAACTTAAGTCATGTGATGAAATTTTCTAAAGCGTGATAGAGCCTTGTTTTAGGAGTTTGTACTTATCTCGTAGAATTGACCTTGATTTAGGAGTTTGTACTTATCTCATAGAATTGAACTTATGAGTCATGTGATGAAAGTTTCTAAAAAGTGATAGTGTTGGGTGATTTAGGGACGCACTACATGAGTGATGAAATTGTATGATTGAGTGTCAAAAAAATCTTTTGGTGGTTGTTGAGGAAGATGAAGGTCATATCAACTATATAAATACCATAAATGATATGCAAGATGAGCTATCATAAGTGAGAGAACATCGTTAGAAGATACATATTAGATTTTTATTAACGTGAGCTAAGTCAAGGATCTGCATTGAGCCTATACTTGTTTATCCTAGTGAGAGAACATCTTTAGAAGATACATATTAGATTTTTATTAACGTGAGCTAAGTCAAGGATCTGCATTGAGCCTATACTTGTTTATCCTAGTGAGAGAACATCTTTAGAAGATACATATTAGATTTTTATTAACGTGAGCTAAGTCAAGGATCTGCATTGAGCCTATACTTGTTTATCCTAGTGAGAGAACATCTTTAGAAGATACATATTAGATTTTTATTAACGTGAGCTAAGTCAAGGATCTGCATTGAGCCTATACTTGTTTATCCTAGTGAGAGAACATCTTTAGAAGATACATATTAGATTTTTATTAACGTGAGCTAAGTCAAGGATCTGCATTGAGCCTATACTTGTTTATCCTAGTGAGAGAACATCTTTAGAAGATACATATTAGATTTTTATTAACGTGAGCTAAGTCAAGGATCTGCATTGAGCCTATACTTGTTTATCCTAGTAATGGATGAGCCAAAGATAGTTTGCAAGATGAGATCCCATGGTGAATACTGACATTGTGTCTATTGATGAAACTAGCGAGGGTGTCAATGAAAAACTTGAAACGCTGAGAAGTACTCTAGAGAATAAGGGTAGAAGTGATAGAATATATAAACTGCAAGTTTAGCCAACATAAGAAAGAAAATTGAGGTCAGATTAGATGGAGTTGTGGTGCCTATATGTTGACAATTTAGATATTTAAGCTGCTCTAGGATGCTATATGAGCTTATAGCAATAGAATTACCGTAGATGATAGAAATGTAGGAGTGTTGCAGGAATGTCATATGATTGGAGTTTACTTACTGTAAAATGGTTATAAGACCAATAATGTTATATGGGAGTGAATAATGGGATTTTAAGGTCCAAGTGTTGTAAAAGTGCGGAAGTTAACATGGATGTACAATTATACCATGGTCACATCTCTGATAGAATGTTTAAGTAACAAACATATATTCGTGTCCTATATAGACTTCCATATCCTTTGGTTCGTAGGGTGTGAATCAAGGATGATTTACGGATTTAAAAGGGGATAAGATAGACCAAAATCACAGGGAATGAAGTAGTATTAGAAAACCTACAATTTCTCAGGATGTATGCAAGATTTAGCAAGAAAATACAACATAATAGAAGCGTAAAGATCTATATTGGCGATATCAACTAATCGGGTGTAAGGCTTAGTCTTGATGGTATGTTTACATTAGATTCAGTGTTGGTAGGAGTTTTTTCAGTCTATTAGAAATTTATATGTTAAATAGAAAATATAGAGAGTTTCTAGTATTAGATAACCCCACATTATTGGAAATTGGGATGATTCAAGTCTGTATGGGGTGTGATGGATAATGATGATTCTTATAGCCGACCTAGTTTTGGATTGACGCATAGTGTTGTGTTGTTGTTTGTTCTCATAATTAGAAGTTGTGATTTGAATTTTATAGTCATACTTATTAAATGAATATGAGCAATATATAATTTTCTGACTTCTGAAGTGCGTACGATTAGAAAATCACTTAGACTTAACATTGACCATAAATGATTCTACACAAGATTGTGGTTGGATACTGCATCACATAGCTATTGAAAGATTGCTTGTTTTCTCACCTAGGGTCATCCCTCTACTGGTGGAATCTGACTAATTTCCTTTATTTTAATGTAGGTATGCAAACATGCATTCTCGTTTTCGCCAGTTTATGCTGAGAATGCTCCGGCTAGGCTCCCTTTTCAAGAGTTTGTGGTTGGGATGGCAATGAAAGCCTGCCATGTCCTGCAATTCTTCCTGCGTCTTAGCTTTGTGCTTTCTGTATGGCTCATCATAATACCTTTCATTACATTCTGGATATGGCGGTTGGCTTTTGTCAGAAGTTTTGGAGAAGCTCAGAGACTCTTCTTGGGTCACTTATCCACAACCATTATTCTTACCGACTGTCTCCATGGGTTTCTGCTCTCTGCTAGCATTGTTTTCATCTTTCTTGGGGCAACTTCATTAAGGGATTACTTCAGACATTTGCGCGAACTTGGGGGACAGGAAGCTGACAGGGAAGATGATGGGGACAGAAATGCTGCCCGTGCTCCAAGAAGACCTGCTGTTCCAGCTAACAGAAATTTTGCTGATGGAAACGGGGAAGATGCTAATGGTGCACAGGGGATTGCTGGAGCTGGCCAGATAATCCGGAGAAATGCAGAAAATGTTGCGGCCCGTTGGGAGATGCAGGCAGCAAGGCTTGAAGCTCATGTCGAACAGATGTTTGATGGTTTGGATGATGCTGATGGTGCAGAGGATGTCCCTTTTGATGAGCTTGTTGGCATGCAGGGTCCTGTATTTCATCTCGTTGAAAATGCATTTACTGTATGTTCTTGTTCTCACTTGCCACCTTTCACATGCTTGGCCTTTCTTTTCTACTGTGAAAACTGAAAAACTGCAGTAATTAAGTGTACTCTTACCCGGATTGGTGAATATTTCTCTCTATGATAATGATTTAACTCTCTAAGCTCTCGTTCTGCAAAAGACCACATTCTCATGTCTGCAAGCAGAACACGAGTAATAAACTGATATGTGATGATTTTCCTTGTTCTGTGCAGGTTCTTGCGAGTAATATGATATTTCTTGGAGTGGTGATCTTTGTTCCCTTTTCATTAGGACGAATTATCCTCTATTATTTGTCTTGGCTTTTGTCCTCTGCAAGCAATCCAGTACTGTCCACTGTCATGCCACTTACTGAAACAGCACTTTCCTTGGCCAATATTACTTTGAATAGTGCGTGGACTGCTGTTGCAAACTTAACTCCTGCTAACGAAGAGAGCAGTTTGCTTGGTCAAGCCACAGAAATGCTAAAAGCAAATGCCACTGGATTGAGTGAGGTGGCAAACAACCTCAGCACAACAGTGTCTGCTGATCTTTTGAAAGGGTCAGCTGTTGGAACATCCCGGCTTTCTGATGTTACAACTCTTGCTGTTGGCTACATGTTTATATTTTCTCTGGTCTTCTTTTACCTCGGGATAGTTGCTTTAATCCGGTACACCAGGGGAGAGCCTTTGACGTTGGGGAGATTCTATGGTATTGCTTCCATTGCAGAAACCATTCCCTCTCTCTTCAGACAATTTGTAGCAGCTATGAGGCATCTGATGACTATGATTAAGGTTGCTTTCCTCCTTGTCATTGAACTTGGGGTTTTCCCTTTGATGTGCGGATGGTGGCTGGATGTTTGCACCATTATAATGTTTGGGAAGTCGATCACGCAAAGAGTGGAATTCTTTTCAGTATCTCCATTGGCAAGCTCACTAGTTCATTGGGTTGTAGGGATTGTTTACATGCTACAAATAAGTATCTTTGTTAGCCTTCTTCGAGGGGTAAATTTCCAATTAGACTTACTGTGTCTCCAGCCCATCTCTATCTCTAATTGTTTTCTTTTATTAATTATCCTCACTCTTTTTATAGGTTCTGCGTAATGGAGTGCTTTACTTTCTTCGAGATCCGGCAGACCCCAATTACAACCCATTCCGGGATCTGATCGATGATCCTGTACATAAGCATGCTCGTCGAGTTCTTTTGTCAGTTGCAGTCTATGGAAGCTTAATAGTGATGCTCGTGTATCTGCCTGTCAAACTTGCTATGCGAATGGCTCCATCCATTTTCCCACTAGATATCTCGTAAGATTGTTTCCTGTCTATCCCAATTGATTTTGGTTTCAATATTTTTGTGATATGTGAATTCGAGGTTTGAGCTTTCATCCCTTTGTTGAACTTACAGAACTGTTATTCTCTTCGCAGTGTATCTGATCCATTTACTGAAATACCTGCCGACATGCTTCTCTTCCAAATCTGTATTCCCTTTGCAATTGAGCATTTTAAGTTGCGTACAACAATCAAGTCTCTGCTCCGCTATTGGTTTACTGCAGTGGGCTGGGCTCTTGGTCTTACTGATTTCTTACTTCCCCGACCTGAGGATAATGGTGGACAAGAGAATGGGAACGGCGACCAAGGAAGGGTGGAGTGGTTTCAAGCCGCGCATGGTGTACCAGATCGGGCCTTGGCAGGGGTTGCTCCTGATAATAGAGCTAGGCATGCAGCAGCTAATACCAACCTTGTGGAAGACTATGACACTGACGAACAAGCGGATACCGAGTAAGTTAAACTATGCTCCACAATGACTAATCCTGTTTTTATTGGACAATGAACTAATTTAACATTTCTTATGTTGGCGAATTGAGTCACTTCACTAGTATGTTTAAAGCCATTTAATGCAGGTTTGCTTCAGGAGATAATGAACATCAGGCTCTTTTTTATTTTTCTATGAGTGTCCTCTTTCTCCTGTCTCATTTAGTGTCTGATTGGACAAAGATTCCTAGAATTGTAGTAGAAAATGTTGAAAGGATGATTGTTAGGTTGATTGATAAAACATCACTTTAAAGTTTAATACGTCCATAGTAAAGTGAACTTCGAATTCTTAAAAACTCTGAAAGGGGTAGAATAAATAGTATTATCAGGTAAAAGTGTCAAACCTTTTGGCTTCACAAATCAGAAAAGATGTCATATAGATTGGAAGTGAAGTGGAGTATTAACTAGCATATTTTCGAATGTGATGCAAATCATATAAAAAACACTCCGAGATGAGCTTCATTAACGGCAATCTTCATAGTACATTTGGCAAATTGTATATAGACTAGTGTTTGTTGTGGACTTTGGTATACTTGTATTTAGCTAGCTAATCACTTTATGTGTAGACTGTGCAATCAGTCCCACAAAGAGATTATTGTGGTATTTAGACTATTATTTAAGCATAAATCATGGTGGTGTGATTAATAGCCTGTTTTGCCAAGCTGGAAAAATCTGCTTATTTTGAGAAGTGCTTTTCTCCAAAAGTTGTTTCCAAAAAAGTACTTTTAGAGAGAAGCAGTTTGTGTTTGGCCAATCAATCTGAAAAGCACTTTTGAGCAATAATTTGTGTTTGGCCAAGCTTTTCAAAAAGTGTTTTTTAAGTACCAAATTACGAATATGGACATGAAGAGATTTACTTAATAGTTAATATTTTATGAATAAATAAATAACCTCAAATACTTATTATTAAAGATAATAATTAAGTTTTTTCATTTTACTTCAATCATTTCAAGATGATTTAAATATATCAAAAAATCATTTAACAAATATAAAAACATTCATCCCAAATGTCACCATATATTAGAAAGTTATCCTAAAAATACAAAGAAACATTAATACATTAGGAGAGTTCAATAATATAATCTCTAATTGTAAGTATTAGGTTTAAATAAGCAAGGTTATTTTACTATATACCATATTTTGCTAAGGGTATTTTTGGTAAGAAGAAAAGTCAAAACTGCTTCTGCTTCTGGGGATTAGCTATTTTTTTCTGCTTCTCTAAAACTGATTCTGCGTCTTCCAAAAGCATTTTTTCCCCCCCAAAAAGCTTGGCCAACACCTCAAGTTGAGAAAAAAAGTGCTTTTTGAGGAAAAGAAGCACTTTTGGGGTGGGGAGAAGCTTGGCCAAACAGTTGTTCGTTGTTTCTTATATTTGGGTTTTTTCCGATTGTCATTCATTCTATTTGGGAAGGTCTCACACATTTTTTATCCGTGGAGTAGGTAAATAGTTTTCCTTTTTGGGTCATGATATTTGTGAGGGCTAGGGTGATTTTTCTAAACAAAAAAGTTTGATCTTTAGGGCCTTCCTTTTGTTCTTCATTTTTTCATCTGGACTCCCCCATATGTGACCAACTTCCCTTTGCTTGTTAGTTTTGTTTTGTTGGACGAAATTGTGTTACACTGCTTATTACGTTCAATCATAGCTCGTGTTGCTAGTTTTTGTAGCATCAAGTGATTTAAGTCATAAATAGTGACACTCTGTCTAAATTCCTCAACAAAACTTTTAGCAAGAGTCTTATGTTGTTTGAAACATTCTTTAGCAGGTACGCCTTTGTGTTCCGTATCGTGCTGTTGTTGGTAGTGGCTTGGATGACTCTCCTTCTCTTTAATTCTGCCCTCATAATTGTACCGATTTCACTTGGACGTGCACTTTTCAATTCCCTCCCGCTGCTTCCAATAACACATGGAATCAAGTGCAATGGTATTGCTGTCAATCAAGTCCGAGTTGGTTTCTGCTCTTCACCCGGACAATAAAAATGCTGACCCTTTTGTTGTTTTGACTTCTCAGATTTGTATGCATTTGTAATTGGAAGTTATGCCATCTGGACTGCGATTGCTGGAGTGAGGTACTCAATTGATCAAATTAGGACTAGGAGGGTTACAGTTTTGATGAACCAAATTTGGAAATGGTGTGTCATTGTTCTGAAGAGTTCTGCACTATTGTCAATATGGGTATGGCACCTTTCATTTTGGTTCAATACTTGCATCCTGAATTTTTTTTCATAAATGTTAATTGTTTTGCTGGTTCTTTTTCCAGATTCTTATCATCCCTGTGTTAATTGGGCTGCTGTTTGAACTTCTGGTCATTGTGCCAATGCGAGTTCCCATTGATGAAAGCCCAGTCTTCCTACTTTATCAAGATTGGGCTTTAGGACTAATCTTTCTGAAGATCTGGACCAGGCTGGTAAGTGTCATATAGTTTATCTACTCTAGTTGCATTATGAGCTTTTGGTTTTACACTAGTTGATAGGCAGGGCTTGAATCTTTGTTCTTAATTCCTCACTGAATCTGAATCTTTGGTGTTGCACGCATTTGACCTGCAGCATGTCCTTTGCCTTTTTATGGTACCCTGTAACCTCTTAATAAGCGTAAACCCTCCTTTGCCTTTTTATGGTACCCTGTAACCTCTTCAAAAGATTTTTTTTTTGGGGGTTGAGTCCTTTTTTTGAAAATTCAAGAGAAGGTCATGGCGAGACGAGGCGTTTGTCATCACGATAGGTATCAAGTGGAAGTGCAGTTCAATACCCTTGTTCCAGTTATTCCTTTGATTGAATCATTAGCTAAAGCAGACTTTACCCATTAGTTTATGGTTTGATTTGCTCCTCTCCCCCCTATAATTTCAGCGTATTGCTCATTTCGGAGCAAAATTTTCACTGTAGAGAGCAGGATTGCAGTTTTCACTTTGTTTAATCCACTCCTGTATTTATATATTCATACTGTCGAGTCCTATTTTAAGAATTTAAGAGGTCACGCGAGACAAGCCGTTTATCATTACGATAGGTGTCAAGTGTAAGTGCAGTTCGATTCCGTTGTTCCAATTATTCCTTTGATTGGATCATTTAGCTAAAGCAAACTTTTGTACCATTTTAAGGCATCCAGTAGCAAACTGGTTTGGTCGATTTGTCAGATTCTGATATTGAACAGCTGTCAGCTAGGTGTATGTACATGTATCGATTTAAGTGAATTTTGTTCTGGTGGGATCAATTCAATAAAAGAAAAAAAGCAATTCGTAAATACAACAAATAGTCCTTCTCTTGGACCTGTTATTCCATGCTGAACACTGTGAGCTGGTTGGGCTTGTTCAGAAAAATCTAGATCTTGACGCTGCAACCTTTTGAAAAAAATCATATCCCTGGTTGAATTGAAGCGATAACCAGAATATTTAGTATTTCTAGTAGCCATTTTTAACATTCCATGCAAAGACGGTTCACTAATGAGGATAAGTCGTTTGGCGACTAGTATCTGTGTAACTGCATATGATAGTTACTTCACATTAGCATTTATATACCTTACTGATTGTTTTGACTTGATTTCCGCAAAGCAGGTTATGCTAGATCATATGATGCCACTGGTGGATGAGAGCTGGCGGCTGAAATTTGAGAGGGTGAGGGAAAATGGTTTCTCTAGGTTGCAAGGCTTCTGGGTGCTTCGGGAGATTGTCCTTCCTATTATCATGAAGCTGCTTACGGCATTGTGTGTTCCATATGTTTTAGCCAAGGGTGTATTCCCAATATTTGGTTACCCCTTGCTTGTCAACTCTGCCGTTTACCGATTTGCTTGGATTGGCTGCCTTGGCTTCAGTCTGTTATGTTTCTGTGCTAAGCGTTTCCACGTATGGTTCACCAATCTCCACAATTCTATACGTGATGACCGTTATTTGATTGGCCGTAGACTTCATAATTTTGGGGAAGAGGTAGAGCGGAGGCAAAATGAAGTAGAGTTGTCCAGAGAGGGAGAGATTCCTATAGTGCATGAGGATGTCCAAGAGGTTGCTGAAGTAGGACTAAGACACAGGCATGGTGTTACGCAAGATGCTTAAAGTGTGTGTACCAATCTTGATCCTTCAGCTGCTGAATAAAGTTGTGGAGGTGGGGTCAGAGGGTTGCAAATGGATTATAATGCTGCCTTTCGACAAATAGAGAAACCAACTTGCAATAGTTTTGAGCAGTTTCTCTATGGTAATATTTACTTCTTGTGAATATGTGTACACTCTTACTCGGGACTGATCTAATTAGTGATCAATATTTCAGGAAAATCTAGTTTGTCTAGTATCTTCTTGTTTTTTCTTTTCCATTGTACGCACAAGAAGGAAAAGGCAAAGAATATTAGTCCTTTCTAATCTCTCACTTGTAAAATGTATATGTAAGAGGGAACAGGTGATCTGTATTCCCCTCCCTTCTGCCGTCCTTAAGTATTGTACTGGGTTAATCCTTCTTACTTAGAGAAGGCAGTGGTTATTCAACAGGAAGCGATTCTGTAGAACAACACAAATTTGGCAGTGAAGCAAAAAAGCATCACGATATGAGAGCAGGTATTTGCGAATAATGGAATCCTGCCATATTTGAGAAGGATGAATATATGGGAGATGGTAATGACATTCTTTTCCTGTTGTCTTAGAGAAGGGAAGGACTACGGTGCAGGAGATTGGAGTATTTGTGAATCCTAAAATAGGATTTTGCATTTGGTTCTCAAGTTTGAGATGAAATGAAAAGGCAATTTTGCTGTGGATTGGAACAGGAAAAACTCATTTTGGAACAACGCCCTTTTTCTTTTACATCCTCAAATCTTTCAAAGGGAGTACAGCGCTCGAGACTTAATCAAAACTTATGAAGAATTGAAATGATAATATAGATTCAAAGATCAATATCAGTAACTATTTAAAGGTGTCTGTCTTACCGTCCCTTTTCTCTCCATTTATCAAACGAAAAGTCGGCGTCACATTTTGTCCAAAGAAATAATATCTATGTTTCTTCATACGGTTTATTAGACTTGTTTGTTTCTTCAGCTTTATTTACTATTTCTATTGTCTTCTGTATTGGCGGCGCGGGTAACGCAAGCAAATATAGGAACGAACTAGGAATTGCAACACTCCCCACTAAGCATTGGGGTAGAGGCCAGCACAGTTGACCAGCACCTTCCCCTCCACATTGTAGGAGGAGGATCAAATGTCATCAATAGCTTAGCATCCCCTCGTTTCCTTTCCCTTTCCCCTAATGTAATAAATAAATTAAAAAGAAAACTCCCTCTATACCTGCTTAGCAACGACAAAACCTTGCACAAGCATAAATAAAAAGGGCAACCTGGTACATTAAGCACACGCTATACGCGGGGGTCCGGGAAAGGGTCTATCGTACCAAAAAAGTAAACCAAAGAAATAATCCAAAGTTGTCAAAAGCCATAAATAAAAAGTACCAGCGCAAAGGTTCTGGTAAACCAGTTGTCTGAGAAACTCCAAAAACTGAAACGAAATGCAACCCCAACAATATGCTAGTCAAGCAATGAAGTCTAAGAGATTGTCTAGGTGAAGAAAACCCAAAAGTGAAATCACCCTAGAAATGAATAGTACTTGACGGTGAAGAGCATTAGATATTTTTTAACTTAAGAAACCAGACCATCATTCAGTGACAATGAAGCCAACTGATCGGCCGGATTGCTCGACTGCTGCTGAGAAACATTCCTCAGAACCTCCATAGCCTCTGCAACCTTGGCTTTCAGGGCTTCAGGCGACTCAAGCAAGTGCAATACCTCAGTCTGGTCCATCTCCAAGAGCATGCCAGTCACCTTGGCAGCCGTTTCTGGCTCCAACTGTTCGACCAAGGGGTACAAGTTTTCACCTAGCATCTGCAGACAAACCATATAAATTGTTCAAAGGGGAAACTAAAGCATAGTCCACACAGTCAGCATTGCAACCTCTGTTGTTCTGTTGGTACTTAGTCATGCAAAGAAAAGTTGCATACAATTGGCGGCAACTTCTGCTTTATAGGACTTCATATTTTTTAAAATAAAATAAAATAAAAAAAAGCACGAGAGCAGTAGGACATCTCAAAAAATTCAATGAGAATCCAGAACTCATCCTCCAAACGTGAAGTGCTGTAAAAAAGTACATGTCCTTGATAAGCAATCAAATAATACTCCCTCCGACACATTTTGTAGATTGGGTCAACTTTAATTCAAAGTTCGAGAGAATGGTAGAATTAATTAGTCGTGCTTCTGGGTAAATATACTTCAAATAAAGGCTGAAGATTTGAAAATAATTAAATATTTCTCATCAAATTTGGAATGATCTGGTATTAGTATGCATTTGGGTCCTAGAAAATGTTTTCATGGAAAATGCGTGATTTTATCACTTATTTTTTCTTGTTTGGTTGGTGAGTGAAATACTTTTTCCGAAAAATATTTTCTAGTGTTTGGTTAGAGAATAGAAAAAAAAACTTTAGAAAAATATTTTTAATGCTACTCTCCTCACCCCCTTTCCCCAAGCCCCCATGTTTCCTTGCTCCCCTCCCCCACACTCCAAATTCTCAATGTTTTCAGGACTCTATTTTCTTCAACAATTTAATTATTCTTCTAAAACTCACGCAAAAACTTTGAAATTAATGCTCCATAACTAAAAGAAAATATTCTTTTTTTAGTTGAAAAGAAAATAATCTTTCTACAACATGAAAATAAAGTAATCATTTTATTGAAAAAAAGAAAATACTTTTTCTACGTCATGAAAAAAAAATACTCATTTTATTAAAATGAAAAAAAAATTCTACCTCATGAAAAGAAAGTACTTCTTTTGTTAAAATGAAAAAATACTTTTTTATATCGTGAAAAGAAAATACTCATTTATTGAAAAATAAAGAAAAAGGTGGGGGTTGAGGTGGGTAGGTGGAGGTGTGGGGTGGGGATGGGGAATAGGGTGGGGAAGGATGAAAAAGAGTTTTGGAAAATGTTTCCGTTCTCTTGATAAGGAAAACATTTTCCTCCAATTGGAGGAAAATGAGTTAATGGGAAAAACGTTTTCCAAAACATTTAAACCAACCAAACATGGAAAAATTGGAAAACATTTTCCAGAATGTGTTTTCCTTCGTACCAAACACACCCAAAGTGTTTAAGAATAAATGAAAGACCAGCATAATACCTTCTGACCCTAGGGGCTGAAAGGTGACCTTTAAGGTCTTCAGTATTCTAACGATAGAGCCTATGTTTTCCTACCCCTTTCAGAATTTATTTTGATCAAGAACTTTTCAAATTTCATCTCATTGGGGAGGAAGATCAAGCTAATATTTCTGGCGATGAACAGAAACCAGAATAGGAAAGCTGAAGCGTCAATTACTTTCATGTTCTTGGGGATCGATTTAGCTTCAATAAAGAAAGAACCATACCGTCCTTTGCTCTGTTGGAGAAGCATTAGCCAGAGCAGTAGCCAAAGCCCCTACTGGAATAGGTTGAACAATTCCTGCATCACGAACAGGCATGCCACCCATATCATATGGGATAGAGAACATGCCACCACCTACACCTGGAAAAGCGACATCAGGGAGGCCACGTCCTGGAGGATATCGATATCCACGCCCCCTTGGAAACATCTGCCATGAAAGCAAACATTGAGCACTTCTATAAGCACATCACACAGAGAGACAGCAAAAATTTCCACAAACCTGTTGCTGCATCAATGGAACTGGCTGCTGGCCCTGCTGCAATGGAACAGCACCCCCGCGTCGGCCTCCGGGACGTTGACCTTGCTGCCCTTGCTGAACCATGGGCATAAAGAAATTAGGCATGGGTCCGCCACCAGGCCTCATTCCAGGTACAAGTTGCTGCTGATATCCAAACCCAGCCTGACAATTAAAGAAAAGTAGATGGACACCATTAAATTCTATCAGCGATGCCTCAATCCAAAATTAGTTCAGATAAAGAACTCCAGTCAGCCAATATCGATCCACAATAACTCAAAGAAAGGCAATATATAAATGCAATTTGACTACAGAAAAATGAAGTGAGACACAAGAACTGTAGGAGTTTCTTTTACTCATCTTTTTTTGAAATGTTCTTTCACTCTTCATATTTCTCTCCCTCCTCCACTCTTTTCAGATTACCTTCCAAACTATTGAGTTATAACTACTACAGGACCAGACATCAGCAACTCATCAATATTCTCTGCCTAAGAAGCCTCCTACTCACATTACAACTGTAAAGCCATCTGACTTGAAGGCTAAATAAACATCAGGGGAAGAAGATCACAGACAATATCCAAACAATGTCGGGAAGAATAGACTGCAAGGCCACTGATCTCTGTATCTAACAACTATGACTATTTTACTGGAGGCACATACAACATCAGCAGAGTGAAGGATCAAGTATCAGCATGACTCACATATCCAAAAATATGTTTTGCCTGTTTCGGAAAAATTTGCAGAGGAGCTTAAGAGCTCTCATTACAAAATGAGGAATTTTAAACTCGTATCCTCTAATCTCCACGAATTTCCAACCACATCCACCGCACAAGATACCAACTCCACGGAAAAGACACCCAGGACATACAACTTTTGAGACTACTAGTCAGTTAGCAAAATATTGAAAACCACTTGTCAAAGTAAGAAACTGAGGGGTTGTTTGGTAGGATGTATAAAAATAGTGTTGGATAGGATGTATTAGCGATGCTGAGATTAGTTATGCAGAGATTATTGCTTATCCACTGTTTGGTTGGATGTATTAAAGCATTGCATATTTTCTTAAAAAATTAGTTGTTTACAAAAATACCCTCCCCATTCTTTAACTTTGTATACTTTGAGGGATTTGAGGGGCAATTATGTTTTTAACAATGCTTTGCAAGTACTAAAACCCTTGCATTGCTAATACCATGGTTTGATGTGTATTAGTTATACAACATAGAATAATATCAAATAAGATGTATAACTAATACAAATATTAGTAATACATAGGTTGAAAAAAAGCACAAAGTTAATGCTTGCATTGTTTTTTCTAATGTCTCCTACCAAACGACCCTTAATAACAGAAAATGAGAATCCCTAAGTTTATACACGACGATTTATTACTTGTGGGGGAAGCATAGCTGGTTGTGGCTGGCCATAGAATATTTGTTGACCTAGACCAGGACCGCCAGGAGGGTACATCGGCATTCGAGGAGCAACTGAAGATGCCATTGCAATTGGACGCATCTGAGAAAACTGAGCCTGCAATTTAAAACAAATAAAACATAAAACTGTATTAGTATCATCATGTAAAGGATTTAGTAAATAGGTAAGTTAGTAAACGCCTCCTAATCAATATATCTAGCAAGCATGGAGCAGAACTTATATCCAAAAGATCCCTCTATGTCCTGGCACCCAGCCATCTCAATTCAATTCCCCAACCCTCTCCTCCGCCAACTGCTCTTTCATCCCACCTTCATCACATTTTCTCTAGAAAAATCAGCAGTTGTAACAACCAACTAAAGGCTTTCTCTTTTTTATTTGGTATTGTTAGGTCAGTTTCGAAAGACTCAAAAGAAATTCAATGAATTATAAACAAACACAAATTTTTAAGATTGTGAAAGATTTGGTTACTAATTAAATCAGAAGTGCCAAAGCCAATAAGTCAAAATTGGATAACAAAGAAATTCAAAAAGGAGATTGCATTAAATAGAAACGAAGAGCACAACTTTTCAATTGTTTAAGCCCAAAATAAGAGAGACAAATAAAAATACCTGCAACCTTGCTCTTCTCTCTTCCTTGCGTTGCGCAAGGGCAACATACAGAGGTTTGCTAACAACCATCTTTCCATTCATCTCCGAGAGCTGTGAAGAAAAACAGTTAAAAGTTCAAACTCTACCCTGTCCATGTTCAGTTGACTTTTATTAACTGTATTAGAATGGTTAAGGAATATACCGCTCTTGAAGCCTCTTCAGGCGCTGAGAATGCAACAAATCCGGATCCTTTGCTTACCCCACTAGGATCTCTCATAACCTGTATAGCGGCAAACATCAAAAAACAACCACACTTCCAATCACAATGCATATATCAGAATTGGAGGCTTATAAAAAATTTTGAAAGACAACGAATGCAGCTTACCTTGCATGAAGTGATTGTGCCATACGGAGAGAACAATTCCTTAAGCTTTTCATCACTAATGCTGTCATCTAAATTTTTTATGTATAGATTTAAACCTTGTGATTTGTCAACTGCCTCCTTGGCACTTTGCTCAAACCGATGTTTTAATTCCATTTCCCTCTCTGATTTCTTCTGAGCTCTTCCTACAAACCAATCTTTGTTATCCAATTTGTAACCATTCAGAGCTTCAACAGCTCTAGCAGCATCTTCAGCATTCTCAAAGTTGACAAATCCAAAGCACCTGGATTTTCCATCTTCATCCTTCATAACTGCGACGCTAGTAATAGCACCAAATTCACCAAAGATGTTCCTGAGCTCTTCCTCTAACGTTGATTCAGATAAATTCTTCACAAAGACATTGGTAAATCTTGTCTTATCCACAGCCATATCTCTTTCTTGCTTACGAACAAAGGGTCCTACATATACTTGCTTATCATTCAGCAGCATACCATTCAGTTTCTCAATAGCTTTTTGGGCAGCTTCATCACTGTCATACTGCACAAACCCATAGCCCTTGGACTGACCAGATGAATCCACAGCTACCTTACACGAGAGAATATTTCCAAATGCAGAAAATGTATCATGTAATGCTTTGTGGTCAATTGCCTTGTCCAAATTCTGCAAAACAAAAGGCAAAAAAAAAAGTAGGTTGAGACTTGAGAATATGCAAGCAAGCTTTTGAAGCTATAAATAAGTTAACCAATCCATCAAAAAGAAAAACTCTCTATAAATTCAATAAAGTGACCTTAATAAATATGTTCCCATTGCCACTTCTTCGTATAGTTGGGTCTCGGTTTGAGTACATTATCCTGATTGGCTTTCCATGGAGAGGAGTAAAGTTCAGCACTTCCAACGCCCTTGCAGCTGTTACAAATAAGATAATTGAACTGTTGATGAGGCACCAAAGAAAAAATATAATAAAATAGTCGAAGAAACAAAGTAAAAAATCGAAAAGAAAAAGAGACGGTTAACTTGCTAACAGCATGTTGTCATTCTTTATTGCTATTGGTAATGGTCGTCTTCTTTTTGTCGCTATTTGTGATGGTGATTAACATTTTGTAGCGCTTTGGACATGAAAAACTTGATGAATAGTATATGTACAGGCAAAATATTATAAGAAAACGATTTAGTAGTTAAAGTTGCACTACATTCCACTTGAAAATTATGGTTGACATGATAGCATAATAAGCGCACAAACTAGCCCCCACACCACTCACACCACGGATACCAACACATGCAGTTCAGAACCATGCAGTCGGGGACTCAGGCACGCATCAATGCAAGCAAAAGTAGGTGTCCAGTCAAACTGAAAATTAATCTCATTGCACTCGAATAAGAAAAGAGCTCAAAGTCTACAGGAAATTGAATATCCAAGATTTGCAATTTCATCTTCTAGATAGGGCAGCCCGGTGCACAAAGCATTCCGCGTTCAACCAGGGTCCTGAGAAGGGCCGAATCCCATGAGTGTGACGTAGACAGCCTACCCTAATGCAAGCATTAGTGGTTGCTCCCATGGCTCGAAGCCGTGACAGTGACTTATAGTTCACACGGAAACAACCTAGAGCCCGTTTGGATGGACGTATTTTAAGTGACTTTTAAGCCAAAATAACTTTTAAGCCATAAGTTAGGAATTCTAGTTTTTGGCTTTTGGCTTGTTTTTGACGTTTTAGCTTAAAAACAAGTGCTTCAAAGCACTTTTTAACTCTATCCAAACACTACAAAATAGCTTAAAAGGTATTTTGTCTTAAAAGCACTAAAAATAAGTCAATCCAAACGGGCACCTAACCTTATAGTTGAAAATACCAAATATCCAGCCTGTTGTAACTTTTGCTTTTGTCTGACTAAGATGCTTTGTCGCCTCACATATTATAAGCTGCTAAGCCAAAGCAGGAGCCACCATGGGCAGAAGAATTACAGTTGCAAAACAATAGGATAATCAGCAGCTTATTTTTCCAAATAGTTTTCTAAGAAGCAATGCGCACATAAAAGAATACATTTTCTTCTTTTTTACGATGGTGGTGTCCGGGCCAGCATATGACATTTTCTTATCAAAGTGGCTGGAAGTTGACACATCTAGAAAATTACTTCTAAACACAAAAAAAGGACCAACACACCCCCTCACCTACCTCCCACCCACCCACTCAAATAAAGAGCATCTTTCTCCCTCACAATTTAACAGCTTGCAAAGCAATTCGGAACTTAGATCATCTGGACCACAAAACACTTAAACAATAAAAATAGTGTGAACAATAGACACCTCAACGAAAACTTTAAAGAAATTCACGACCAAAACACATTGCTTTACACTTTCCACTCATAACTCACAACATTTCCTGAAGTTCAATGCACGCCATCAAACAATTCGTAATAGCGATTTCTAGTTCAAACAATTTCTCATACAAGGAACCCCAAAAACCAGCAACAATAACAATTACACATCAATGCCAAGCTAATTGGAGTCATCTATATGAACCCTAATCATTCATGTGGCTAAACAAAGATATGGCTAACACAAAACAAAGCAAAGTCAAACATACGAACCATCTTGAGGGTTCCCATAATTGACGTAACCATAACCGAGCGACCGTTGGCTAGTCAAGTCCCTGCAAACCCGAACCGAAACAACTTGCCCCAGCTGATTGAACAGGTCATACAGCTGTGAATCGGTCACATTGACATCAAGGTCACCCACGTACAGTGACGTCACAAACTGGTTGTTCACACCACCAGCATTATTCACACCACCCTGTGGCTGCTGCTGCTGCACCTGAACCTGTGCCATCTCAATTCAACACAACAAAAAAAAACAAAAAAAAAAATAATAAAGATAATTTTCTTTTAAAAACTTTTTTCCGATTTTTTTTGTTTTTTTTCTGACTTCCCTCTCCTCTTTTTATTCGCAGATACAAAATCTCATATAAATAAAAGGCCGATATCAATCAAACTCGATGAGATTGAGAATTTTGAGATAGAAGATACTGAAACCCTAGTAATTTTTGATTTTTTCCAATAGATTTTCTTTTTAGCTTTTTTTCTTTTTTTTTTTCTGGATAGATGATAAAGAGAGGAGAGGGAAGGTGGATAAGTCGGAGATCCGACGGAAAACGAAGGGATCGCCGCCGGCAAGGCCGGAAAAGGAAGAAAGAGGGAGGAGAAAAAGATATAGGGGCAGCTTTAAACTGCAAAAAGCAGAAGAAGAATAAGTGGGAAGGTTTTTTTTGCCTTAAAGAAGTAAAAATTTGGGTTTTGGGATTTTGTGTGTGTAAGCAAAGCCAAAGCCCTAAGATGATTTACGGAGCAAAAGATACGCCGTTCGATTAGGGAGGGAGAGGGTCCCACTTGACGTGGTCTGATGTAATCCCTACTGTTAGCTGGCAGTTGCGATAAGAGGACTTCTTATTGGTTGGATGAGCGACTCATTCAACTTTCTGTCTAGTTTTTCCTTTTTAGAAACCTTCAAATTAAATTAAAACTCCTAATATAAAAATTAAATCTATAATATCTTGGTCACTATATTAATTCATTGAAACTCCTTTTTATATTTAAGAACTAGTCAATTTGTCTGTATTATGTGCAGTTGTATCCATGACTTTACAAAATAAATTTTCGTAAAGGTAGATAAAAGGTCGCTAAATTATATATTTAAATAATTTTTCAGAACAAGTACATACTATATTTTATCATGTTCTTGTGAATCCCAACATAGTTTATACAGAACCCCTCTATTGAATTGAAAGAAGCTAAGAAAAAAATTTTGAACGAAGCTAAATTTAGTTAGCGTTTGTACATAAATTTGATGAAATTTTGGGGGGAAAATTGAAGTTATGTTGCAAAATAATTTTTAAAGTTGAAGTTCTATTTGGATATGCATTTATTTCGAAAAAAAAGTTAAAGTTTTGTAACGGAAAAAAAAATACACTCAAAAACTACCTTAAACCAGTTTTTGAAAACTTGGAAAAAAAATATTTTAAAAAAAATTAATCATATTTCATGAACAGATAATGTTTTCATCTTTCTTGTTAAAAAAACAATCTATGACCAAACGAGTCCTTAGTTTGTGTTTATATGTACGCATAAATAGAGAGATCATCATCGTCTTGTGAGTTCCACTCGAAGTTACATCAAATTGCTCTATTAATCAATAAAAACTCTTCCGGAAAATAAAATATAATTTTTTGTTAAGAAATCAATAAATCTCAAAATATCATAGTCGACTTTTTTTTCTAATCCTCGAGCACGATAAAAGCATATTATATGTTCTTAACCTATTATGCGTTGTAAAATAGTCAATAAAGTGCATATAATCAATAATTAATGATAAAAATATAATTTCACTAAGCATGATAAAGTTTTTCATGTATATCGATAATAGACTTTTGGGGGCAACCTTATGGGTCGTATGGTTGGGAAATATATTGTCATGGGATTATAATAACACAAATATAATATGGGAGTTAAATAATTATGGAATTATTTAGTGGATATATTTTTAGTGGGAGATGTTTGGTTCATCGGACTAAATATGAGATATATAGGCCGGGTATAAAATAAAATGTATTTGATATACACTAGATAAATTGGGATAAACTTTTATTTTAATTTCAACCTTAGATTTTTTAAAGTATAGTGGGGGAAATGCCTTAAAAGGGACATTTTTGTCATTGTGGGGCTTTGTCCCGAGATTATCATCCCACCTATAGAATACTATCACAATCATGATAGAAATTAATCATGAAATTGCTAATCTCAAACTCAAAAATTCAACCAAATGCGAGATAAAATAATTTCGCATCTAATCCCAGGATTATTGTTATCGCTTATTGCACCAATCAAGCAGCCCTTTTGTGTTTTGGCAACATTGGAGAAACGTCATTTTATAAGTTTTTGAAAGCAACCATATCTTATCAAATTCTTTAAGAAAGATAATCTAAACGCGCACACACACAAAAAAAAAAAAGGAATAATAAAGTAGATAAATGAAAATACCTGATTTTTAAATGGATTCTCGTCAAAAACATCTTTAATAAATCGTGATATGACAAAATCAAAGAAATCATCTTCTGGTTGTCTTCTCGTCTTAGAAGAAGAAGCCCCTGCCATCATAAAGAGTTTGGATTTTACTGTGATCACCAAAAGGAATCACACAACCAAATTCTTTATTAATATCCTGAAAAATAAAATTAAAAAAAACGATTAAAACTGCAGCAAGCTTTCAGAGACTAATAAATTAAGTTCTTCCAACAAGATACAAAGTGCAAGAAGAGCAAGCAACATTGATTTCATGATGGAAGAAACAAAAGGAATGATGATCAATCTCAAATCAATGTGGTAGAAACGATACACAATAATTGACTTCACTCGTTTTAACCTTTTCTTTTCTTCTATTCAGTTGTTCTCGGAGTTAATTTTCTTTTCCTTTTTACGAGTGAGAAAACAAAATATATATAGCAAGCATGATTAAAGAAATTGCATAAATCTCGTGTAAGCGAAAATAAAACAGTAAAAAGTGTAAAATAAAATAGTTCTCGAAAAAGGAAAGATATTGAAAAGTGAAAGATAATTTTTTTATCTTTCATTTTCTTTTTATTCTCAATATTTTCCTCTTTAATTTAATAATAATGTATTTACACACTTTCAAATTTGATAAAACATGTTAAATAGATTAATAAGGCGAAAGGGTACCCAAACAAAAAAAAGAGAAAATATAAATGGTTGTTCTTATTTTGCAAGAGTCCACATTATATTTTTTTAAATCATAATATTACATACACATAAATTTGACTTTGGTTTGGTAAAGAAATGCTAAAAAATTGATATAAACTAATTAATAATAAATATAAACCACCGGTTATATTGGAGTTTAAGTTATATACATTAATAATTTAAAATACATTTATATAATTATTTTACTTATAAATTAATCTATGATAAAGTTTTATAATAAATATTGGTTAGTAACTTGATAAAAGATAATAATTAACCTACTACCACATATTAAACTATAATGACAATTTAACATCTAAAATGTTAATGTTTATAATCCGATTCCTTTATATTTATGTAATTTGAGCTAGATTGACGAATGATGACATGTCATGTAATATAGGTGTCATAAATATATGTCCTAATTAAATTAGGCAAGTTAAATTATTTGATCTTGACTATTAAATATTCTCACTAAAATTTTGTTTTGAAACAATAACTTGACATTTGATAGTATGTTAGTCCAACTTTAATAATTGTCATTGGAGTAACATTTATTGGTTTAATATATAAAAATTATTCCAGTAAGCAACACTATTTTGTTCTGATGTATTTCATTTTGTTTTTTCTTAATTAGAACTTAGAAATAGGCCTGGACATTTATTATGGCGTGCCACATCAAATGTTCGATGCAGGATTGTTTACTCTAAAAACGGATAATAATTAAATTTATATGTGGTTTTAAAGATACATGATTTCGCTTGGCACAAATTGAGAAAATATACAAATTGATATTAGAAATTGACTGTAAATAAAAATAAAGCAACCCGAATATGATGTGCGGCTTTGGCTCACGAGCTAGGTCACCCTCGAACCAAATGAGTATGCTATTGAAAATATGAACCGAGCAACAGAGTATTGAGAGTTTAAAGAATAGTATAGTATATTGCTTTGAATAGTATTAATCTAATGTGCGTTACGAATGATTAGACCCCCTCACCCCTTTATACTTATGATACAATTCTAAATACAGTAGGAAATCACATGATTGGCTAATTAAACGGTCTTGACTTGGTACCAAAGATTTCCGCCATGATCCTTGCCCAAACGCGGATATCTTGGCTTTCCGTTATTCGACTCAGCAGGCTTTCCTCGATCTCTATCCCGCTCGGTCTCGATCTCGGCTGATCTCGATCAATCCTTGGGTCACGAGCTTGGCAATCTAACTTCGTGTCACGGTCCAATATGACATGGGATCGAACCTTGGCTTGCCGCCCCAATCTCGATCAATCATACAAAAACGGGTGAGCCCGATTTCGACCGTCTACTGATAGTCCCCTCGTTTTTTGGAGAGTAATGACAAGAAACGATTTGAGCCCTCGATCTTTACCTCAGTACATCATGACGTGAGCATCATGATGTAAGCAGTAGAGGCGAGCAAAACGTCTCGTTGGTACAGTTTCCCATACTTTTAATGCGCGTCAGACGACAGTCGACCAATACCAACTTTGAACCGTCACTGTGAAAGTACAAATACCCTCCTTCTTCATTATTTCAAACTTTACTTTCAAATCTTCTTCACTCTAATCTCCAAAACTCCTTGCCTTCTTCAAAGCTTTGTATTTTCAGATCTTTGAGTTTCCTCGCTTGTTTTATCCCAATATACCAAGTGTTCCTCTTCAATTTCTATTCTTCCTTGCCCGTAAAAACTACATGGCTAAAACATCAAAAACTGCTCCGCAGAAAGAAAACGCTTCATCGTCCCGACCAGTCGGCGAGGAACCAGCGGGCGAGCCACGCCCCGAAGAGTTCTTCCTCAGAGGGTGCGTCATCGATTCTGACTTCAAGGTTGAGAAAACCTCTTCGGTTCCGGATTGATGCGAGCCGGTATCGAGATATATATGCTCGATACCAATAACCTTCTCTCCCTGGTTAAAAAAAACTGTAGCTGGGGTAACAAACACGTCGTGGTGCCGGCTCCAGAAGAATCAATCACCACCCATGTGGAAGGGTTCCTATGTGTTTACACTTACCCCTTTACATTGGGTCCCCTCGATCCAATCATCATAGATTTCTGCAAAAAATACGAGGTGACCCTTGGCCAAATTCACCCCTTTTTTTGGAGGATCGTGATACTCTCCGCTATTTCGTAAGCAAAATCGATGGGCTTCCCTTCACCCTCGACCACCTCATACGACTGTATAGCCCTCGACTCTATCGAGGTGGGCTAAAAAAGCTTCAACGTCGGGCCACCGAGGCACCTTTCTCGAGCATAGACAAAGACAAAGACGGGGGCTAGATGGGCCTGTTTGTTCGAGTGAAGCCTACATACTTAATCCCAGCTGAGAGTATGCCATTTATTGAGAAATGGAATATGAGACGTAAGTATAACTCCGTCATCAATTTCTATTTATTGGCTTCATTTTTTCATCCTTTCTTATCGACGTTCTACTTGATGCAACCGTTTCCTGGATGCCGGGTGCATTTCCCAGCTCGAGAACTATGTCAGAGCATGGTATCGTAGTCGACACACGCCGAACATGCATGGCACGATTTTTCGAAGGGTCGGTGGGAGGCTAGTAGTCATGGTAAACCTTTTTTCTAACTTAAATTTAACCACTGAACATTTTCCTGAGCTTACTTAATTTCTCTTTTTGTAGGTCTTGGGAAGGACGTAATGATGAGATCCTTGTCTGGTGATGAATAGATCCTTCCCCCACCATCTGTCTCGAAGCCGGCGAGGGAGAAGAAGAGGAAAAGGGCTTCGAACTCTGAAGGGAAGAAACCCAAAAAGAAGACAACCCCCAAACCTAAGGGGATAGTCATCCCTCTGACTTTGGAGTCGTTCCAAAAGCTAAGGGATGAAGAAGAAGAAGAAGAAGATGATGATGATGATGACTCCGGCCTGGTGGTCTGTGTACAAGCTGACGCCGAGACTCGAGGAGCTACTGAGTCGGTGAGAGATGAAACTACTTTACCTCGACTCGATAAGATCGAGGGGAAGCCTCGGCTAGAGTCCCCCATCCAGAAATAGCTGAAGACGTTTCACCTCGAGGCGAGAAGGCTATCGAAAAGGCGATTGGCACTGGTATAGAGACCACGCTAGAGACTCCCCAAGATGAAGGCGGTGCCCCAAAAGACTCACTTGGGGTGATAGATATCTGGGATTCCCCTTGTTTCCTACATTCACTGAGTCGAAGATATGTGAAGCTCAGGCGGTGGAGACTTTCCACAGGGAAGCGGTCCATGGAGCAGAAGATCTTTTATGTGGCTATTTTGTCAGAGTGGAGGATGTCACCGGTATGGGTGACTTGGAGATCTTGAGGAAGAGCTTGAGTGAGGCTTCCTCGAGCCTTAACCTGACCAGACAGTTTTCGGCCCCCAGTGTCGATCCCGGGCGTAAGCGATCGGTTTTATCTCGGTCCTGGAGGATGCTCGAGTTTTTTCTGCCCTCGTGGGGCTGGATAGTTATCTCTAACTCTTGGTCACCGAAGAAGACCAAGCCAAGATGGATGAGGTGGAACACCCTGTCTTTTGAACGAAGCCCAACAATCTCTAAATAGGGTAATCCTAGATTTATTTCGATGTCAACTCTTTATACTTAGACTTTTATCCCTTTGTATAACTCCCTTTTCTATGTTTGCAGGCTTCGGTGCTTCATCATGAGGTTTTCCTCGGATCCCAAGGGGAGCTAAGCCGGTATGAGGCGAAGATCTGAGGGTTCACCGAAGAAAAGGATGCCTTCAAGTTCTTAGTGAACAAAGAGAAGGGGAAGCTAAAGACCTCCGTGCTGAGCTAGAAATGGCTCCGAAATAATATGCCATATTGGCCAAGCAGGTAAGAAGAATCTTCGAAGTTAGTGACGGTGATTCAAGCGTGGTGACTACTGGTTCAAAACTGCAGGTCCAAAGAAAGATCGATGTGATCAGGCAACTACGTGAGGAAGTAGACGCAGTGAAGACTGAGGCCGAGGAATGGAAGAAAAATATGGATCGCCTTGCCTCGAAAAAGGAGACTGCCCGAACCCAACTAGCTTTGGCTGAAATCCAACTCCGACGCGTGAAAGAGAAAACCTTGGTGCAAGCCAAGAAATCGAGGAGCTCCAGTCTCGGTTGGGTTCAGCAATTTCTGATTGGGAGAAGCTGGTCACAGAACTCGAAGCGGCCAAATCGGAGGTCGAAGCGACCAAGGCCAATGTTGATGCAATGGTGGCTATCTATCAGATTGATGCTGAAGCTGCTTAGGTTCGAGCAAAGGAATTCACCGAGGCTGCTCAAGTTTGAGAAAATTGGGTCACTTAACACACGAAATGCCAGTCTCGAAGGGAGACTATCGAGGAGATTCATGCTCGTGGTTTCGATCTTACAGCCAAGATCGAGAGCGCTAAGGAGCTTGAAGCTGAAGCCAGGGGGTTAGCTTATCCTGATGGCGATGATTTCGAGATCCTAAACGGATCTAAAAGTGGAGAAGTCCCCTAGGGTGAAGATGCTGCTCCCAGAGTTGACTAGGCCCTTTAGTATTTTATACATTTTGTGTTTTTGTCGAGGCCGTTCTTGTAAAGAATTTCCATCGAGCCATGTTGCCCTTGTAAATGACTTTTGACGTATATATAAAAACCTTCCTTCTCTTTTGCCTTATAAGATTATGAATTTATATTCTAAGGTCTGAGGTTGAGACGATTTGCTTGGAATAGAATCAGTGTAGCCTTTAGGCTTTTTGATCGAGCGAGGGTCTGCTCGGACTCGAAATAAGGTAACCCTTAGGTTTTCTAGTTGAGCGAGAATGATCTGGAACTCGAAGTAAAAGCAGCCTTAGGCCTTTGTATTTTTGTATTTGGTCGATCTGGCCTTTGTAAAAAGATTTTTTATTTATGTAAGTCTTTCTACCCTTTTCGGCTCAACAAAAGTTTTTATCATTCGTATTTACTAAACTTGGAATGCCTTAGCACGAAACAATAAGGTATCGTTCGAGAGTTCGTACAATTTTTGCATTCATTAGAGTTTTTAAGGCTTGATATTATTAAAACCTTTTATGACTTTGCCGGGGGTAGCATTCAAAATCGGTTATGAAAGAATTCGAAGGCCTATTCTGTTACGGAATTCGGACGTCTCTGAACCGTATTAATTCGACTGTAGCCTCTTAGTATGGGATTTCCCTGTTGGGCTTATTTTCCCGTTTACTTCGAGCTTGCCTGAAGTAATAGTCCCCGAGTGGGGTGGCCGTGGCCTTTAAAATTCAAGGGTTGCCTAAAAGGTCCTATGCCTTCGATGCTCAATAGTTCGATCTGTTTGTTTTTCAGACGGCAGTCCCCGAGTATGGGGGTGATCATCCGAACTTTGGTTATGATCAACCCTTGAGCTTGTTTCCATAATAGATCGAAGGTACGAAATTGTAAAGTAGAAATTTTTTCTAAGACATGAGATATTGGCAAGAAAAAATACTTCTCTTTATTCTTGCAAAAAATAATTACACATGCGTACATGTTTTGTGCCAGGGCTCGAGCAACCTATGTAGGTACAGTTCATTTGACCATTTGGCTCTTACAAATTTCACCAATCGAGACCCTGTTATTATGAAGTAATTTCCTTGCAACAAAGTTGACATTCAAGGGAAATGCCCCTAGTATTTGAGATTGATTGCAAAGGAGCCTCAGATACTGTTGAACCATTCTTCGATGCCGATTCGTAATCAGGATTGATTCTAAGTTAGTATGATTCACTGTTGCCTCGTTAAAAACCTTGCCGAAAACCCCATTTTGGAACAAACTGGTCTAAGGGAAAAAGAGTGCAACACGTGCTTTCAGACCTAAAGACTTTGCTGAAAAATCCATCATTGATTCTTGTTGGTCATTTGCAAGGGTTAGTCTAAAATATAAGTGAAAGTGGATGGGGGTCGTACCTTAGATGTAGTATCGTTTTAGGTGTGATATGTTCCAATTGCTTGGTAGTTGTTCCCCGTTCATCGTTCCGAGCTTGTATGATCCTTTTCCGGTGACTTTGAGAATTTGTAATGGTCCTTCCTAGTTCGAAC
Source organism: Nicotiana knightiana (assembly GCA_005239525.1). Classification (NCBI taxonomy): domain Eukaryota; kingdom Viridiplantae; phylum Streptophyta; class Magnoliopsida; order Solanales; family Solanaceae; genus Nicotiana; species Nicotiana knightiana. The sequence continues at coordinate 30,243 of ML417512.1, forward strand.
CTAATTTTTCTTCATTTGGATTTCGAGTGTTGATTGACCTTCCTTAGCACCAAGTCCTTTACGTTAAAATGTTGAAGATTGGCTCTTCGATTGTAGTACCTTTTGATACGCTGTTTTTGGGCGGCCAATCAGACGAGGGTGGCTTCGCGTTTCTCATCCAACAATTCTAGGCTCGTATTCAGGGCCTCATTATTTGACTCTTCTGTTTCATATTGGAAACCTGACGCTAGGTTCTCCAACCTCGACCGAAATTAGAGATTCGTCGCCATAAAATAATGAGAACGGTGTTGCTTCGGTACTGGATTTCGATGTTGTGCGGTATGCCCACAGAACCTCGGGTAGTATTTCCCTCCATTTCCCTTTGGCGTCGGTCAGTCTCTTCTTAAGATTTTGGGTGATGGTTTTGTTGGTTGATTCGGCTTGACCGTTCCCGCTGGGATGATAAGGCGTTGATAGAATCCTTTTGATTTTGTGATCCTCGAGAAACTTAGTCACCTTGCTGCCGATGAACTGCTTTCCATTATCACACACAATCTCTGAGGGCATCCTGAATCAGCATATGATGTGGTCCCAAATAAAGTCTATGACCTCCATTTCTCTAACTTTCTCGAAAGCCTTTTCTTCAACCTACTTAGAGAAATAATCAGTCATAAATAAAATAAACTGAGCTTTACCTGGGGCTGATGGAAGAGGGTCGACGATGTCCATTCCCCCATTTCATGAACGGCCATGGGGATCAGATCGAATGGAGTAGTTCTCCGGGTTGATGAATCATCGGCGCATGCCTTTGGCATTTGTCGCATTTACGAACGAACTCCTTTGAATCTTTCTCCATATCGATCCAATAGTACCCGGCTCTGATCACTTTGTGGACCAACGATTCTGCACCGGAATGATTTTCACAAGTGCCCTCATGGACTTCCCTTAGGACGTATTCGGTATCTCCCGATCCCAGACATATTGCTAATGGACTATCGAACATCCTTCTAAAATGTTTCATCTTCGAACAAGGTGAACCGTGCTGCCTTTGTACGCAACACTCTCCACTCCTTTAGATATGATGGGAGCTTTCCGTTCTTTAAATAATCTACATATTTGTTTCTCCAATCCCATGTCAAACTTGTGGAGTTTATCTCGGCATGGCCTACTTTGATCACCGATCTCATGAGTTGTACGACAGACCCTGAATATCGTCTTCGACTGATGGCCCTAAGTTTGAGAGAGCATCAGTCTCACTATTCTGATCTCGAGGTATATGTTGCAAGGTCCATTCCTTAAATAGATGTAGAGTTATTTGTAGCTTATCTAAGTACCTCTACATTCAGTCTTCTCGGACTTCAAAGGTCCTGTTAACTTGGTTTACAACGAGGAGGGAATCGCACTTGACCTAGATGACCTCTGCTCCCAAGCCTTTAGCTAATTCGAGACCTGCAATCATGACCTCATATTCGGCCTCATTGTTAGTCAATTTTGTGGTTTTGATAGATTGCCTAACTACATTACCTGTGGGTGGTTTTAGTATGATACCTAGTCCAAGCCCTTTTGCGTTCGAAGCACCATCCCTAAAGAGGGTTCAAACTCCTGAGGATGTATTTACTAGTAGTTCTATTTCAACCTCGGGTACGAGGGCCGGCGTGAAGTCAGTCATGAAGTTTGCCAAGATTTGAGAGTTGATGACTATTGGGGGTCGATATTCAATAACGTACCCGTTGATTTCTACAGTCCATTTGGCTGGCCGACCCGAAAGCTCGGGTTTGTGCAAAATATTTTGAAGTGGATAAGTCGTTACAATACATATTGGATGGCATTGAAAGTATGGTTTTAGTTTCCTAGAGGGGCTAATTAAAGCGAGCGCCAATTTTTCTAGGTGTGGATATCTGGTTTCGGCCTCGCCTAAGGTCCGACTAACATAATAAATAGGGAATTGCGTACCTTGCTCTTCTCGGATCAAGACTCCACTTACTGCTATCTACGAGACTGCTAAGTACAAGTAAATCTGCTCGTTCACTTTTGGAGTGTGAAGCAGCGACGGGCTCGATAAGTACCACTTTAGTTCCTCCAAGGCTTGTTGGCTTTCCGGAGTCCACGTAAAATTATTCTTCTTAGTCTGTAACGAGAAAAATCGATGATTGTTGATACCCAATTTTTTCTTATATTATTTTTAATATGCATATATAGCTTCAAAACAATGCATGAGCATCAATTAATATTTTTCATAATTTCTGCATTTTTCTAAGGATTTTATTAATTTATCCCAGTATTTTATTTATATAAATAATTACTAATTACCGCACAAATGGTTTCATAATGATTTCTTAATTTCTATCATTTTATATTTGCACCAGGCTTTAAATATTGCATCAATAGCCACATATATATTTTTGGGATACAATTGCAATAACTTTGCAATAATAGCCCATGTATGCATTATTATCTTATTTCGCCAGAAAATAGATTTTTATATTTTTATAATATCAAGTAATTATTTTTAAATCATTTTTATGCATGGAATCATTTTTTATAATTTGTTAATTATTTTTACAAATTATTTTATTAATTAATTAGGTATTTAATATATAGCCTCTTTAATTTCGGATCTTAGCCCAATGCCACCCCCAGCAAAATTAAAATTAACCCATAACCCGACCCAATAACCCAATCTTTAAACCCGCCCAACCTCAAGACCGAATCCTGACCATTGATCTTAGAGATCAACGGTCCAAGATACTATTACCTTTTTTAATTAACCCATAACCCTCCTAACCCTAATCATTTTCCAAACCCCCTCCGCCCCTGTTTCCCTTCCCTCTCCCTTTCTCTCTCAAACACTCTCCCTAAAACCTAACCGCCATCACCATAAAACCACCCGTTCACGGGGTTTCTCTGTAATTTTCGGCCCCTATCGGCCTCTCACCTCTTCTGGTTGTTCAATTATGTCGATTTATGGAAGAATCTCGAAGAGATTCAACCCAGATTTTGTTCAAAACCTTTTCCTGAGCCTATCTATGGCCATCTCCGTTTGTGAGTATTATTTTCTCTGTGTTTATGGCTCGAATCTATGATTTTAAACTAGGTTGCCTTTCATCTCTGTCATTTTCGAATACCCTAATCTCTTTCTATGTGGGTCTGTTCAAATCCTTGTAGATCTGAGACGATTTTAAGCATTATTGAGCATTTTTCTTCGGAAAAACTTATGTTTTCCTTATTATTATTCGATTCCGGTGTTTTCTAAGAACTAGGGTTTCGTATTAAGTTCTCTTCAAAAGGTTTTTAAGATTCTAAGTGTTTGAATCTGTTTATCTTTACTAGTTCGACTAATTTTTGTGTATGTGCTTTAAGCCCTAGGTTTTCCTGCCTATTTCATTGTTTACTTCAATATTTTCCCATTATTGTTTGTCTCTGTCAATCAACATATATTGACTGATTTTATTTAGGGTTCGAATTATATTTTCCTGTTAAAATTAGTGCTTCTCTATGATTTTACTTATATTCTTTATTTGTGACTTTAATTAGTACTACTTGCCCTAATTAGACTATTAGTCTGATTTAGGGATTTAATTGACTCCTATGTGGTCAGTAATTGACTTAATTACATTATTTGAATCCCAATTTGAGTCGTTAAGGGATTCTCCCCAATTTAAGGAGTCCTTTCCGAATTCTTTTGTGTGAATTGATTGAGTTAATTCCTCAATTAATTGATTGATTACCTTGTTTTATGTACTCTGATTTTATTCTTGCCTTATTTGTTTACCTTGCTAAGTGCTATATAAACTTCATTCTGGTTTTCTTTCAAGAGAAGAAAAAAACACATTCAGAAAGAAACACACACACACAAACAAAACTCTTGCTCTTATTCAAACCTTTTTGTTACTTGTGTTTGCTACACTGTCTAGCCGGCTGAAAGCCAAGGCTAGACTATTGGGTTTTGCATCCTTTTACCTTCCTATTTACTATTTTAACTGGTATGTCTCTCCTCCTATTGTCATTCATTATTCTATGAAGCTTAAGCCTATGTATATTGATTTCAATTAACATGACTACTTCTGTCTTTCCTATTTTGTTGATTTTAATTAATAATAACTACTTCTGTGTAGGCAACTTATGTCTTTCTTGTTTATTGCTTTAAATCAACTTGTATATCTCTATCATTAGGTCCTATTCTGGGTTTTGTAATCTGGATGTTATCATATGCGATTAAACCTATGTGTTTCCTATTGCTTGCTCTTAACCATCATGTCTATCTTTGTCACTAGGTCCTATTCAGTATGTTATGTAATTTGTATGTCAACCTGCCTTTGCCTGCTTTATGTCTTTGCTAACTAGCTGGCCTCAACTCTCATGAAATTGTCTTGTCCAGCATGTCAATATTGTTCATACACTCTAGCATGTTCTTATTTGACCCAGGATACTTATCCACTTGTTTCTTGACTAGCATACCTTCATGTTTGTCATGTTTTTATGTGTTCCTGACTTCTATGCTCCCAACCCCTGCTACCTTTCCCTGTATATTTGTCTGATCATTATTCTGATCCGAGTATGCTATCTGCTCACCTAGTGATAAACTAAGTCAAATTTAGGCAATGTGAAACTTTGCTCGAAGTAATCATGATTCTGTTTTGTCCAATGTTTGATTGCTAAAAATCTTTGAACTCAGAGTGCTGCAATGACTCTGTTTACTCCTATTTTTACTTCTGAACTGTTTTCCTAAAACTATTCCTATTTTCATATACTATTTTCAACTCCTACTCTTAGAATATCTAGGGTTCTGCCCCTCTAGTGTGAGCACCGCCTAGGAGTCCATGAGACTCCTCCGAACTCTGACACACTGGGGCTGGATTTTCCACACTTGTTCACAGAACTGTTTCTTTAAAAGGGTTTCTGGTGTAAGCACTGCTCGGGGTACCTGAGGCCCTTGGGAACTTTGATGCACCAGAAGACCATTTGGTATACTATGAGATATTGACACACTTCAGATTTTGTTGAAGGCCTAGCTTCCAAGATTGACATTGGACTTGCCAAGTCTCCCTATAGTATAGTGATTTTCATTATGTAATTCTTTTATATCTGGTCTGTAATAATAATTCTTGTAAAAACAGATATTGGGGTTATTAGTAAACTGGGAGGGACTTTATATGTACATATTATTATTGGGTTCGGGTAGAAATCATGCCTATAGGTTATTGTGGTGATTTATATGCATTGGAAATCATGCCCATATGACTTATCTCATTCTTTGAAATCCTGAATTTTCACATTTTTGTACCTTAGAAATCCTACTTCTAGGACGTTATCAATTCTGCCTCAAGTACCATATTTTCAAAATCTCTGTGTGTGCATTAGAAATCATGTTTCTAGGTTCTTTTGTTTAACTCGTTTGGGAAATTAATTAACGCCTTTATTCGCCTAGATATCATGCATATAGGAAATACGTAAAAAAACAGTTTGACACTTAGATATCATGTTTGTAGAAGAAAATATGTAAAATCAATTTTTGTGTTTATATGTCTTGAAGTAATGCTTTTGATCATTTTTCAGTGCATAGACAACATGCCTATAGGGACTAAAGAGATAAAATCTGCCTATTATAAATCAATCGCTAGTTTATTATTATGCTCTTATTCATGCTTAGACACTATGTCTATAGGATCCTGACCAGTTATCACCTAGGCAGACATGTAGGTTGACTAAAGTTCTGAAGTTTAAAACTATGTTTGTTTGACTCATTACAAACTAACCAGATCCAGTGATTAATAAAATTAGTAGGCAAACTGATTAGGTATTCACTGCCTCATCTTAATAAAATGATGCATATTTTTCTTTGTGCCCATCTGGATATCCTGCTATAAGGCTTTAAATAGTTTGAATTGTTTGCTTGAGGTGTGCAATTGTTTGCTTGCTTGTGGAGGTAAATGTGAGCCCTATAATTGCTCTTTTTATGTGACAGTCCTACATGTTTTATTTGACGCCTAGTTTTCTCCTTTTAAGCACCATAGGTGAGTCTAGAACCACCTTAAATAGAGGCCCTTAGCAGCTCCAGGGCCATAGGCAAGGGACGGGTAATGCACGCATAGGGTACGTACTCGATACTACTAGAACACTTAGATAATAATTAATGGAAGGGTAATTGGGTAGTAAAGAATATGATGACATGTGTGCTAATGCTACGTGTAACACCTCTATTTGAGGAAAGTTTACCAAGTATCGTACAAAAGTGATCCTATAGGCTAATAAAGATAGGACCCCCTTATTCCTGTTTTAAAAAATAATCTTTATTTGTTCAAGTTGCTTTATGACTAATTCACTTAAATTGAGTTTGGCCGGGACCCACCGTTGTGGACCTCGAGGGGTGCCTAACTTCTTCTCCTCAAGGTAATTTCGAGCCCTTACCCAATCTCTGGTAATGTAAACCGGTTTATGAGTTATTTGCTTTAGGTGCCCTAACGCACCTTAATCCGTTAGGTGGAGTCTCTTCAAATTCCATACCCCATCCCAAAAGGAAATGAGTTGTCCCGGAATGTTGAAACCCCAATTCTGCAGGGGAAAAAAGGGGGCGCGAAAACATGGCAACTCTGCTTAATTGTACATGCATCATGGTCAAACCTAGCCAGGTTAATATGTTGTCCACATAATTACCTTTTAAGACAAACCTTATCCAAAAGTCCATCAGGTTTCCATAATTCCAACGGACATGACCACGATATGTGCATTAATTTTGAAAAATAAGTGCCAATATGCTAATCACTGATGTATAAGCAGTCAAATATGGAGGGGGAAAAGGGTCTAACCTTATTTATTTTGCATAAATAAGGCACTAAGTCCCCAGGTTCGGCGTGGTCCAAAGAATACCACTATTGTTGTTGGATTAGTGGAGGACCTTTCGCCAAGTGACAAAGACCATGTGAAAAGGGTCCTCGGAAACTTACCCTCTTTACTGGATATCCAACCAAACAATATGTTGATCGAAGCAACCACTATGTTCTGGGACAAAGAAAGGTCTGTGTTCCATTTTGGCAACATAGAAATGACTCCTTTCTTGGAGGATATAGGGGGATTAGTTGGACTACCTTGGGACAGTTCGAGTTTATTGGTGCCGAAAAATCATGCCGCTAGGGGGTTCTTAAAAATGATGGGTTTGAAAAAGAACGATGATTTGGAGTGCCTGAAGGAGTCCTACAAACCCTTTGACTACCTCTATGAACGATATGGTCATATCAAATCCTATCGTATCTTCCATGATGAATTCTCTATCACTTCCTTGGTTCATATTCACCGCAGGATTTTTGTGTTCGTTGTTTGCTTCCTGGGTATGATAGTATTTCCCAGCAAAGGAGACATGATTCACACTAGATTGGCTATGGTAGCCAGAACTTTAATGGAGGGGATTGAGGGGAAAACATACATTATTGTCCCTATGATCATAGCTGACATCTATCGGGCTTTGGACCGCTGCCAGAAGGGGTTTAAACATTTTGAAGGTTGCAATTTGCTGCTGCAACTTTGGTTATTGGAGCATCTCCAAAATGGTCAATATCGTTAAGAGTTTCCACGAAGGGCGTGGAATGATCATATAGCCTTCCATCACCCTAAGAGGATGACTTACATCCCAGACAAGTTTGCTCAACCGGAAAATGCTACAGAATGGGCGCAGCTTTTTGACAATTTGACTGAGGACCAGGTTCAATGGATATTCGAATGTGTTCCCTACCAGTGAGTTCATCATCAAATCTAGGGACACTCCGCACTTGGTGTTGATCGGGTTAAGGGGAATATACCCTTATGTTCCCATCAGGGTTATGAGACATGCAGGTAGGAAGCAAGTCATACCGTGAGTTTCTAAAATGGGTCATTACAGGGAAGATTTTCAGGATGACGACATCTCGTACAAATGTGAAGCTCAGCATATGTGGCATGTAAAGGTTATTGTGGAAAAGGACACCATCGAGATAGACAGGTACCACGCAGGGCATGTACGCTTCTACTTATCATGGTTGGAAGACAACATAGCATGGGTAGTGGAGCCGAGAATCGGTCGAGGAAACAGGGTCATAAACAAAGTTGCTGAAGGCCAAGTGAAATACAATAAACTACGCAAAAGGGTTCATGAGTCCGAGGCCGAGCATCTGGAGCAACACAAGACTGATATGGAATTGATAATGAATGGAGAGAAAGGGCTATCAAATCTAATGAAAGCTGGAGCATTTGGAGTAGGGTCTGATGGAGCTGGAGGGGAAGACGAGGAAAAGAGTCGCCGACTGCCAGAATGCTGAGGGAGGCGAAGGAGGACATCTAGCGAGAGTATACCTGTTGTTGGGCATGCACGACCTGGGGAACCTGATCGACAGAGCCAAGAAGATCAAACCCGGGGAAGGTCCTTCTGGGACCAAGTAGATTAGGTTTACCTGTTTTTTCAAATGTAATAAGGCCAAATGCCATTAGTGACTTATCTTATTTAATGTCGTTTTAGATTTATTTGCTTTTACATTAATGAAATGAGGCAATTATTGGCACTAAAATTCTCCAAATCAACTTGTCTCTAGGCCCACCTCGGGCAAAACGAGGCTCCCAAATAATGACGCGAATTTACATTTTCGCACTATGTGTTTAGATATTGCAAATACTCTTCTTGGAACCCTTACTGACTTGGTTACTTTGTTGTCTTTTCTTTCTTTCATTTTTTCTTAATTATCCCCATTCCCCAAGGTTGGTTCACGCACACTGACATCATCATCTTATCATACGAGATCTAGAGGCCCTCCACCTTCTCCTCCTCGTAGTCCACCAAAAGGCAAAGGAAAAGCAAAAATGGATGATATGAATGGCATCAAAACAGACAATGCTGCACATGTTGAGAACGGGGAAACTTCCGATGGTCGGGGCACTCAGGCCCCAAATGATTTGGTTTTATGGCTTGAGAAAAATATATTTTCACTACAGGGCGAGCTTGAGCAGGTCCGTAACTTGGCAAATCTCTCTCTCACATTGAATATCCCCGACACCTAGAACCCTGAACCACCTCAGAACACACCCAACAAATACCCACAGAATACTCCCACACCTCACCAGTATACAACCCCTCCTCAAAATCAGCATCTCCCTACTCAATACCCACAAAACACCTACCATACTCCCCAAGATACCCCACAAATTATTCCCGAACCCCAAAACTTCACCAATGATCATCATTATGCCCAAAATCCTGGCCTTCACCAGAACAACCCTATATACGTAGAAACCCTACCTCGCTCCACTCAACTAATCTCCTATACACCAGAATCCGCTGAGAAGGACCTTCTCATCAAGAACATGGCTGAAGAGCTCAAGAAGTTGACAAGTCGGGTTCAGGGTGTCGAAGGGGATAAAGGAATAGAAGGTCTAAACTATGATGACTTATGCACACAACCGGATGTGGAACTACCGGAGGGTTACAAACCTCCCAAGTTCAAAATTTTTGATGGAACGGGTGATCCCAAGGTTCATATGAGGACTTATTGTGACAAGCTCGTGGGGGTCGACAAAGATGAAAGGATTCGAAGGAAGCTCTTCATGAGGAGTCTTAACAGAGATTCCTGTCTTGGTACATAAGCCAGAATCCTAAGAAGTGGGCCAATTAGGTGAGCATTTCGTCCGATTTCATGGATAGGTTCAGGTTCAACACATAACGCACCAGATGTTTTCTATATCCGGAACCTAAAGAAGAAGCCAACTGAGACTTTCCACGAGTATGCTACTCGATGGAGGTCGGAAGCAGCCAATGTTAGACCAGCGTTGGACGAGGAACAAATGAACAAGTTCTTTGTCAGGGCACATGATCCACAATATTATGAAAGGCTAATGGTTATTGAGAACCATAAGTTCTCCGATATCATCAAACTCGGAGAAAGGATTGAAAAGGGTATTAAAAACGGGATGGTGACAAATTTCGAGGCACTACATGCCACGAATAAAGCATTGCAATCAGGTGGTATATCGAAGAAGAAAGATGTGGGAACAATTATGGTTTCTAAGGGACCCAAAACCCCATTTGTATACCAGAACCCCCCTCCCCCCACGCACATACCAAACACCTCCACCTACATACCAACCATCACCTCCCAGATATTCCCAACCTGCTAGCGCCTACCACACCTATAACACCCAACCATCCTATTATCAGTCACCTCCAAATCGTCCAAATTACCAAAAACCCAGGCCTAATTTTGACCACAAAACACCCAGACAGTACACCGCCATTGCTGAACCCATCGACCAGTTATATGAAAGGTTGAAAGCCGCTGGATATGTCACCCATATTCCCGTTGTGGCCATGGAGAATTCATCTCAATGGGTCAATCCAAACAAGACCTTTGCATATCATTCCGGCATGAAGGGACACACTATTGACGAATGCCGCACCTTGAAAGACAAGATCCAAACACTAATTGACAATAAGGTCATACAGGCAAAGGAAATTGCACCTAATGTTCGCAACAATACAGATCATAGGGGTAGAGGGGTCAATGTGATAGAAACTGATGAAGAGTGGGATCGCGAGGGATCAATCAGGCTGATTCATGAAGGTGATGATCCTAAGAAACCTGCAGTCACACTCAACCCCATTGTGGTGCAGAAACGACCGCCAGTTGGAGTTGAGGTAGCTGCATCGGTTCCTTTAGAAGTAGAAGTAATGTCAGCTGCAACAATACTCACTCCATTTGAAGTAGAGGTGGACATACCTTTCATTGTAACGGTGGCATCCACACCACCCTTCAGTTCCAATGTTGTACCCTGGGATTATGTGGGCGAGGCTAGAAAAAAGGAAAGTCAAAGACAGAAGAATCCGGCGCTGCACAAGGAATGACCAGAACAGGAATAGTTTATACACCTGAACACTTAGGAGAAACAGTAAGCAAACTTCTAACAAACCGCCCGTCATTGAGACTGGTCCAGATGACCTATGGAGAAAGGTACGTGCAAGAGAGTACTCTGTCATTGATCATCTGAACAAGACTCTAGCTCAAATATCTATCATGTCGCTGCTGCAAAATTCTGAGGCACAAAGGAACGCTCTAATGAAGGTGTTGAGTGAAGCATATGTACCCAACAACATCAGTGGTGGAGAAATGGCCAATATGGCGGGGCAGGTTCTAGAAAGCCATAAAATCACCTTCCACGAGGACGAGCTTCCTCCTGAAGGGTTGAATCACAACAGGGCACTGCACATCACAGTGCAATGTGAAGATAAGCTTATCGCCAGAGTTTTGATTGACAGAGGATCTAGACTCAACATTTGCCCATTGACAACGTTGAAGAGGTTGGGCAAAGGCCTACATGAGATACGAGAGGGAACTATGAAGGTGAAAGCATTCGACGGGTCTCACAGAGCTACCATTGGAGAAACTAATCTCTACCTGCAGATGGGCCCTACATGGTTTGATGTTGAGTTTCATGTACTGGATATATCCGCCTCTTACAATCTGCTGTTGGGACGACCATGGATACACGTCGCTGGGGCTGTAGCATCTAATTTACATCAGGCTGTTAAGTTCGAATGGAACCACCAGGAAGTAATTATCCACGGAGATGGGAGCAACCCTATTTACACTATTCAGACTATCACGGTGATTGAAAACAGAAGAAGGTTAGGTGGAGAAACCTACCATCGTATCGAGCGGGTCAACGCGATTGAGAAAGATAAGTGGTGGAGTAGCAAGATAGCAAGCATGCTAGCATGGAGGGGATATGAGCTCGACAAGGGGCTTGGTAAGAATCTTCAGGGCATCTCCAAACCAATACAACCAAAGCACCATGGTACCACTTTTGGGTTGGGATACCAATACACTTGGCAAGAATACCAAGATTGGTCACCACTGTGGCGCGGTCCATACTATCCACTTGAGCAGCCTGTGCCACACCTGAATTAGATCTTCCAATAAGCTGATATCATATGGGGATCAGAGGAAGAAGAAGCGTTGGCGGCATTGAGGAGTTTGTTTTTGGAAGATGATGACATGGACTGTTGTGTAATTGTCGAGGAGGAGGAGGAGGAGGAAGGCCCTACCATCCAAGCTGTGGAGAGAGGAGCATTCCTCAAGAACTGGACAGTTAGACCATCAAGGGCCCGACGAGTCCCGGGGTAGCAAGACTGAATGACATTGTTTATTTTTCTAAAGAAATGATTTCCAATTTTGCATTTTTCTTTTGTCTTAAATAATATTTTCAGGGTTCCAAAAACGTTATTTGGGTTATTGAAAATCATTTTGTTTGACATTTTAAATGGCTTGATGTTTTATTATCACTATTTTTTCTTTCATATCTTTATCCCTACAACATTACTATTTCTTATCTTGATGAACCGACGACTGTGATATGTAATGCTACGACACAACAAAAGGACAGTGATTCATAAAAAACAAGCCAGACATGTGCCTGAAAATCAAGGAAGAAGTTACTAAGCAGATCAAACTAAGGTCCTCAGGGTAGTTGAGTATCCAACTTGGCTAGACAACATTGTGCCAGTTCCAAAGAAGGAAGGGAAAGTTAGAGTCTGTGTCGACTATCGGGATCTAAACAGAGCAAGTCCCAAGGATGATTTCCTGCTACCAAACATACACATTCTGATCGACAATTATGCCAAGCATGAACTCCAGTCTTTCGTAGATTGCTTCACCGGTTACCATCAAATCTGGATGGATGAGGGGGACGCGGAGAAAACAACTTTCATTGCACCATGGGTTGTGTATTGTTACAAGATGATGCCATTCGGTCTAAAGAATGCTGGAGCCACCTACATGAGGGCCATGACTACTATTTTTTATGTCATAATACACAAAGAAATCGAGGTATATATGGATGATGTCATCATTAAATCCAAGAAGGCCACAAACCACATAACAGACTTGAGGAAATTCTTCGACAGACTGCGGAAGTACAACCTAAAGCTAAGCCCTGCAAAGTATGCATTCGGGGTTTCCGCCGGAAAGCTATTGGGATTTATCGTCAGCCGCCGGGGAATATAATTGGATCCATCGAAGGTCAAATCCATCCAAGAATTACCACCGCCAAAAATCAAGAAAGATGTGATGAGTTTCCTAGGACGCCTTAACTACATAAGTCGTTTCATAGCACAATTCGCAATAATATGTGAGCCGATTTTCAAAATATTGAAAAAGGACGCTGCAACTAGTTGGAACGAGGATTGTCAAAAGGCTTTTGAAAAAATCAAAGGTTACTTATCAACACCACCAGTTTTGGTCCCGCCAGAGCCAGGTAGACCGCTACTACTTTACCTTTCCGTGCTAGATGGAGCTTTCGGCTGCGTTCTGGGGCAGCACGATGAAACATGAAGAAAATAACAGCCCATTTACTACCTGAGTAAGAAGTTTACACCTTATGAAGCACGGTATTCTCTGCTGGAATGAACCTGATGTGCCTTGAACTGGATAGCTCAGAAGCTGAGGCATTACGTCTGTGCCTACATAACATATCTCATATCGAGAATGGATCCTTGAAGTATATCTTTCAGAAGCCTATGACCACTGGCAAACTGACTAAGTGGCAAATCTTGTTGAGAGAATTCAACATTGTCTATGTAACTTAGAAAGCAGTCAAGGGACAGGCACTGGCAGACCACCTTGCTGAAAACCATGTGGGAGGAGAATACGAACATTGCTGAAAATATATTTTCCCGATGAAGAGGTATCATTCGTAGGAGAAGACATTACTGAAGCCTAAGATGGTTGGAGAATGTTCTTTGACGGAGCGACAAACTTCAAAGGAGTCAACATTAGAGCCGTCTTGGTATCAGAAACTGGTCAGCATTATCCGGTATCTGCGAAACTCAGATTCCCTTACACCAACAACAACATGGCCGAATATGAAGCTTGCATATTAGGACTCAAAATGGCTGTTGACATGAGCATTCAGGAACTATTGGTAATCAACGATTCAGATCTTCTTGTGCACCAGGTACAAGGAGAATGGGCTACCAAGAATTCCAAGATATTTCCACATCTGCACCATGTGCAGGAATTGAAGAAAAGATTCACAAAGGTAGAGTTTCGGCAAGTTCCTAGAATTTAGAATGAGTTTGCCGATGCATTGGCCACTTTGTCATCAATGATACAATATCCAGACAAGAACTTCATTGATCCTATCATAGTAAGGATCCATAATCAGCCGGCATATTGTGCTCATGTCGAAGAGGAAACAGATGGAAGGCCTTGGTTCCACGACATCAAAGAGTATCTGGCAAAAGAAGAATACCCGGAGCGTGCAAACCATACTCAGAAACGCACGCTTCGGAGATTATCCAATCATTTTTTCCACAGTGGAGGAACACTATATAGAAGAACTCCTGATTTGGGCCTGTTAAGGTGTGTCGACACAAAAGAAGCTTCTAAATTGCTCGAGGAGATACATGCTGGGACTTGCGGCCCGCATATGAATGGCTTTGTCCTGGCCAAGAAGATACTTAGGGCCGACTATTTCTGGATGACCATGGAGACATATTACATCCGGTATGTTCAAAAGTGTTATCAATGTCAAGTACATGAAGATGTGATAAAATTTCCACCAAACGAGCTTAATTCAACAAGCTCAACTTGGACCTTTGCCGCCTGGGGAATGGATGTCATTGGTCCAATCGAGCCCACCGCCTCAAACGGGCACCGGTTTATTTTAGTAGATATCGACTACTTCACTAAATGGGTTGAAGCCGCATCTTACAAAGCTGTACCAAGAAGGTCGTTGCGCATTTTGTCCGCAACCGGATTGTTTGTCTGTTCGGAGTTCCAGAGTCCATCATCACCGAAAATGCCGCCAATCTCAACAGTGATCTGATGAAAGCCCTGTGTGAGACTTTCAAAGTCAAGCAAAAGAATTCCACAACATATAGACCTCAAATGAATGGATTTGTGGAAGCCGCCAACAAAAACATAAAGAAGATACTGAGGAAAATGGTAGAAAATCACAAACAATGGCACAAGAAGCTACCGTTAGCTTTACTAGGATACCGTACCACAGTCCGCACATAAACTGGGGCAACTCCCTATTTGCTGGTTTATGGTACTGAAGTTGTTATTCTCGTCGAAGTGGAGATTCCCTCCTTGAGAATCATACAAGACGCTAAGCTCAACGATGTAGAATGGATAAGGAGCCGTTATGAACAACTAGCCCTCATAGATAGAAAGAGGATGAACGCAGTATGTCACAGACAACTTTATTAGAACAGAATGTCCAGAGCCTTCAACAAAAGAGTTAAGCCGAGACAGTTCATGCCGGGGCAGCTGGTGTTGAAGAAGATCTTCCCGCATCAAGATGAAGCCAAAGGAAATTCTCTCCTAACTGGCAAGGTCCTTACATGGTTCACAGGGTACTGACAGGAGGAGCCCTCATACTCGCAAAAATGGACAGAGAAGTCTGGCCAAAACCAATCGATTCAGATGCAGTCAAGCGATATTATGTGTAAACCATTTATGCTTCTTCACATGATGTAAATTGAACTATGCTCGACCTGATTCCCGTTTAAGAGGCGATACGTAGGCAGCCCTGTGGGTTCGTTCACAATTCAATAAAATTTCCATTTCCCCCATAATCAGAAACTGGGGCAGAATTTTGAGGAGGACCCTCAAAATTCCGAAGCAAGTCCAGCCAATCACAACATATAAAGCAGTTAGAAGCGTTATTCAGTTAGCTGGGGCAGAATTTTGAGGAGGACCCTCAAAATTCTACGGTCGAAGCAGCTGCAATGTCTTTGATCGTGTCGCAGTCACTGGTTCATCTAACCAATTTCTAAAACTATATTTTACTATGTCTTCGAAAATTATGCATGCATGCTTTTGAACATAAATTCTATTTTAGCGAACACTACCCCAATAATTTGAACAGGATATTCAGACAGAACAAAGCAAATCAAGCAAGCAGACGAAAGCACGAACCAACCTTCCCCCTACAAAACTCATAATTTTTCTTTGAATGCAGGAACAAGGAATATGCACACCTTGGAATTACAGTCTTCATAACAACAAGGATACCAAACTCATTCCCAGTTAAGAAATACTCTGCTATCACCTATTATTTATTCATTGCATAAGACTAAGCTCTGTCTTAATACTGCATGAGGCTAAGCATTTCCTCCATATTCGCATAAGGCTAAGCTCTGCCTTCTATTTTCGTGATACTAAGCATTGTCTCAAACCCTGCATGAGGCTAAGCATTTCCTCCACCTTACATAAGGCTAAGAACCGCCTTCTCCTTGCATGGGACTAAGCCATGTCTCGAACTTTGCATGAGGCTAAGCCCTGCTTCTCTGTTTGCATGATGCTATGCATTGCCTCCATCTTGCATAAGGCTAAGCTCTGCCTTCTATTTGCATGAGACTAAGCTCTGTCTCAATATTTCATGAGGTTAAGCCCTGCCTCCATATCTACATAAGGCTAAGCACTACCTTCTCTTTGCATGGGACTAAGCCCTGTCCCGAATCTGGCATGAGGCTAAGTATTTCCTTCTATATTTGCATAAGGCTAAGCATTGCCTTCACTCTGCATGGGACTAAGCCCTGTCCCGAATCTTGAATGATTCTAAGCCTTGTCTCTCAATCTTGCATAAGGCTAAGCTCTCCTTCCATCTGCACGAGACTAAGCTCTGTCTCAATTTTGCATGAGGCTAAGCCTTGCCTGTCTATTTGCATAAGGCTCAGCACTACCTTTACTTTGCATGTCACTAAGCACTGTCTTGAACCTCGCACGAGACTAACCATTGTCTCTCTGGAATTATCTATCCTCTTCTCTCGGGATAAGCCCTGCCCTCAACTTCATACAAGATTAAGCCCTGTCTTGTCGCTCCTAGCATCATGTCTTTGCACCTCATAGGCTGAAATATCGCTGAATTTTTCGAAGGCGTCATGGTTTGAAGGCACCATCCTCATAGACGGAAGACACCATACCATGGCCTGAGGATCTCTCAAACTTGCATATCATTATTCAAAGGCGTTATGGTTCGGAGGCACCATTTTCATGGCCCGAGAACATCATCTCATGGCCTGCGAATCCCTTACCTCACAATTCAGGGCCCGAGACATCATGATCTAAGGACGTCATCCTCAACCGTCCAAAGACAATTCTCATGGTCTGAAGGGAATTTGCATCATGTTTAAATTTACGCAAAAGATTGTATGTACATGCTGCCGTGCATCTTCTGATTTGCAGGTAACCCGATGAGTAACCATTATCCCAACAGGAGCAATCCTGCTCCAATTCCTTCATTCTATTTCAAACATGACCGTTCACCGTAACCATTCCACCTATTCCAAAACCTTGTGTTCATTCTTCTGATAGCTTCATCAGTATATTTCGCCGATGAACCCAGAACTACACACGACCTGATTCCTATAAAACCAGGGATATGTAGGCAGCTCAAAAACCGATGTGCGGTCTATGTCTCTCAAATCACCCTACTCGGTCAAAATTGGCCATCATATCTTTACCCGATAATTCTTTCATCCTCCCCGGGTAAAGAGGGGCAGCTGTTGATACGCAATTTTTTTCTGTATTATTTTTAAAATGCATATATAGCCTCAAAACAATGCATGAGCGTCAATTAATATTTTTCATAATTTATGTATTTTTTTAAGGTTTTTTTATTAATTTATCCCAGTATTTTATTTATATAAATGATTACAAATTGCCGCACAAATGGTTTCATAATGATTGCTTAATTTTATTATTTTATATTTATCCCATTCTTTAATTATTGCATGAATAGTCACATTTATATTTTTGGGTTACAATTGTAATAACTTTGCAATAATAACCCATGTATGCATTATTACCTTATTTTTCCAGAAAATAGCTTTTTATATTTTTATAATATCAAGTAGTTATTTTAAAATCATTTTATGCATGAAAATCATTTTTTATAATTTATTAATTATTTTTACAAATTATTTCATTAATTAATTGGGTATTTAACATATAGTCTCTTTAATTTCGGACCTTAGCCCAAATGCCACCCTCATCGCAATTAAAATTAACCCATAACCCGACCCAGTAACCCAATCTTTAAACCCGCCCAACCCCCAGATCGAATCCTGGCCGTTCATCTCAGAGATCAACGGTCGAGGATATTATTACCTTTTTTAATTAACCCATAACCCCCCCAACCCTAATCATTTTCCAAACCCCCGCCGCCCCTGTTTCCCTTCCCTCTCCCCTTCTCTCTCAAACACTCTCCCTAAAACCTAACCGCCGTCACCAGAAAACCACCCGTTCATGGGGTTTGTCTTTAATTTTCGGCCCCTATCGGCCTCTCACCTCTTCTGGTTTTTTGATTATGTCGTTGTATGGAAGAATCTCGAAGAGATTCAACCCATATTTTGATCAAAACCTTTTCATGAGCCTATCTATGGCCATCTCCATTTGTGAGTATTATTTTCTCCGTGTTTGTGGCTCGGATTTATGATTTTAAAGCATGTTTTCTTTCATCTCTGTCATTTTCGAAAATCCTAATCTCTTTCTATGTGGGTCTGTTCAGATCCTAGTAGATCTGAGACGATTTTAATCATTATTGAGTATTTTTCTTCGAAAAACCTTATGTTTTCCTTATTATTATTCGATTCAGGTGTTTTCTAAGAACTAGGGTTTCGTATTAAGTTCTCTTCAAAAGGTTTTTAAGCTTCTAAGTGTTTGAATCTGTTTATCTTTACTAGTTCGACTAATTTTTATGTATATGCTTTAAGACCTAGGTTTTCCTGCCTATTTCATTGTTTACTTCAATATTTTCCCGTTATTTTTTGTCTCTGTCAATCAACATATATTGACTGATTTTATTTAGGGTTCGAATTATATTTTCCTATTAAATAGTGCTTCTCTGTGATTTTACTTATTTTCCTTATTTGTGACTTTAATTAGTACTACATGCCCTAATTAGACTATTAGTCTGATTTAGGGATTTAATTGACTCCTATGTGGTCAGTAATTGACTCAATTACATTATTTGAATCCCAAATTTGAGTCGTTAAGGGATTCTCCCCAATTTAAGGAGTCCTTTCCAGATTCTTTATTGTGAATTGATTGAGTTAATTCCTCAATTAACTGATTGATTACCTTGTTTTATAAACTCTAATTTTATTCTTGCCTTATTTGTTTACCTTGCTAAGTGCTATATAAACTTCATTCTGGTTTTCTTTCAAGAGAAGAAAAAAACACATTCAGAAAGAAACACACACACACAAACAAAACTCTTGCTCTTATTCAAACCTTTTTGTTACTTGTGTTTGCTACACTGTCTAGCCGGCTGAAAGCCAAGGCTAGACTATTGGGTTCTGCATCCTTTCACCTTCCTGTTTACTAGTTTAACTAGTATGTCTCTCCTCCTATTGTCATTCATTATGCTATGAAGTTTAAACCTATGTGCTTTCCTGTCTATTGGTCTACTTCTGTGTAGTTAAGTCCATGTCTTTCTTGTATATTGATTTCAATTAAGATGACTACTTCTGTCTTTCCTATTTTGTTGATTTTAATTAGCAATAACTACTTATGTGTAGTCAAATTTCTGTCTTTCTTGTTTATTGCCGAAATCAGCATGTATATCTATGTCATTAGGCCTTATTCAGTGTTATGTAATCTGGCTATTATCATATGCGATTAAACCTATGTGCTTCCTATTGCTTGCTCTTAACCAGCATGTCTATCTCTGTCATTAGGTCCTATTCAGTATGTTATGTAATTTGTCTGTCAACCTGCCTTTGCCTGCTTTATGTCTTTGCTAACTAGCTGGCCTCAAATCTCATGAAACTGTCTTGTCCAGCATGTCAATATGATTCATACACTCTAGCATGTTCTTATTTGACCCAGGATACTTATCCATTTGTTTCTTGACTAGCATGCCTTCATGTTTGTCCTGCTTTATGTGTTCCTGACTTTTATGCTCCCAACCCCTTCTACCTTTCCATGTATAATTGTCTGATCATTATTCTGATCCCAGTATGCTATCTGCTCACCTAGTGATAAACTAAGTCAAATCTAGGCAATGTGAAACTTTGCTTGAAGTAATCATGATTCTGTTTTGTCCAATGTTTGATTGCTAAAAATCTTTGAACTTAGAGTGTTGCAATGACTCCGTTAACTCCTATTTTTACTTTTGAACTGTTTTTCTAAAACTATTCCTATTTTCATATACTATTTTCAACTCCTACTCTTAGAATATCTAGTTTTCTGCCCCTCCGGTGGGAGGTGGCCTAGGAGTCCATGAGACTCCTCCGAACTCTGACACACTGGGGTTGGCTTTTCCACACTTGTTCACAAAACTATTTCTTTAAAAGGGTTTCTGGTGTAAGCAATGCCCGGGGTCCCTGAGGCCCTTGGGAACTTTGACACACAAGAAGACCATTTGGTATACTATGAGATATTGTCACACTTCAGATTTAGTTGAAGGCATGTCTTCCAAGATTGACATTGGGCCTGCTAAGGCTCCCTGTAGTATAGTGATTTTCATTATGTAATTTTTTTTTTGTATCTGGCTTGTAATAATAATTCTTGTAAGAACATATATTGGGTTATTAGTAAATTAGGAGGGACTTTATATGTACATATTATTGTTGGGTTCGGGTAGAAATCATGCCTATAGGTTATTGTGGTGATTCATATGCATTAGAAATCATGACCATAGGACTTATCTCATTCTTTGAAATCCTGAATTTTCACATTTTTGCACCTTAGAAATCTTGCTTCTAGGACGTTATCAATTCTGCCTCAAGTACCATATTTTCAAAATCTCTGTGTGTGCATTAGAAATCATGTATCTAGGTTCTTTTGTTGAACTCATTTGGAAAATTAATTGATGCTTTTATTCACCTAGATATCATGCCTATAGTAAATACGTAAAAAACAGTTTGACACTTAGATATCATGTTTGTAGAGATAAATTTGTAAAATCAATTTCTGTGTTTATATGTCCTGAAGTAATGCTTGTGATTATTTTTCAGTGCATAGACAGCATGCCTATAGGGTCTAAACAGATAAAATCTTCTTGTTATAAATCAATCGCTAGTTTATTATTATGGTCTGATTCACGCTTAAACACAATGTCTGTAGGATCCTGACCAGTTATCACCTAGGCAGACCTGTAGGTTTACTAAAGTTATGAAGTTTAAAATTGTGTTTGTTTGACTCCTTACAAACTGCCCAGATCCAGTGAGTAATAAATCAGTAGGCAAACTAATTAGGTATTCACTGCCTCGTCTTAATAAAATGTTACATATTCTACTTTGTGCTCATCTAGATATCCTGCTATAAGGCTTTAATTAGTTTAAACTGTTTTCTTGAGGCGTGCAATTGTTTGCTTGCTTGTGGAGGTAAATGTAAGGCCTCTAATTGCTCCTTTTATGTGACAGTTCCACATGTTTTATTTGATGCCTAGTTTTCTCCTTTTAAGCACCATAGGTGAGTCTAGAACCACCTTAAATAGAGACCCTAAGCAGCTCCAGGGTCATAGGCAAGGGACGGGTAATGCACACATAGGGTACGTACTCGATACTACTAGAACGCTTAGATAATAATTAAGGGGAGGGTAATTGGGTAGTAAAGGATATGATGACTTGTGCGCTAATGCTACGTGTAACACCTCTATTTGAGGAAAGTTTACCGAGTATTGTACAAAAGTTGTCCTATATGCTAATAAACCTAGGACCCCCTTATTCCCGTTTTAAAAAATAATCTTTATTTGTTCAAGTTGCTTTATGATTAATTCACTTAAATGGAGTTTTGTCGGGACCCACTATTGTGGACCTCGAGGGGTGCCTAACACCTTCCTCTCAAGGTAATTTCGAGCCCTTACCCTATCTCTGGTAATGTAAACCAGTTTATGAGTTATTTGCTTTAGGTGCCCTAACGCACCTTAATCCGTTAGGTGGCGACTCTTCAAATTCCATACCCCATCCCAAAAGGAAATGAGTTGTCCCAGAATTTGAAACCCCGATTCTGCGAGGGAAAAAAAAGGGGCGCGACAGTGACTCTTATCCGAGGATCTCAAAAAGAATCTCCCTAGGGCAGATATGCTCCCCGTTAGCCTATGCACGACCTTTACATTATCTACTACTGTAATGTCCTCGATAACTTTGATTTTGTCGGGGTTGATCTCGATCCTTCGATTGGATAACATGAAGCCAAGAAACTTGCCTGAGCTGACACTGAACGCACATTATTCTGGGTTGAGCTTCATGTTGTACCTCTTCAGTATTTTGAAAGTTTCCTGCAAATGGTTCAAATGGTCGCCTGCTCGCAGGGACTTAACTAACATGTCATGAATATAAACTTCCATTGATTTTCCTATTTGTTCTTTAAACATTCCGTTTACTAGGCGTTGATAAGTTGCACCAACATTTTTTAGTGTGAATGGAATTACAATATAACAGTAGGGGCCATGCTTAGTGATAAATGAGGTCTTTTCCTGATCGTCCGGGTTCATCTGTATTTGGTTGTATCCGGAGTAGGCATCGAGAAAACTGAGAATCTCGTGGCCGGCTGTGGCGTCGATCATACGATCGATATTAGGCAAAGGAAAAGAAAATCCTTAGGGCTTGCTTTATTCATGTCTTTGTAGTCTACACACATTCTAAGTTTATTTCCCTTCTTAGTGATTACCACTACGTTTGCTAACCATTCAGGATACTTAACTTCCCGAATGGGTCCTATTTTGGGAAGTTTGGTTACCTCATCCTTGACGAAGGCATGATTGACCTCAGACTAGGGACTTCTTTTTTGCTTTACTGGATGGAATTTCGGATCCATGCTTAATTTGCGGGTGGTAATTTCCAGCAGGATCCCTATCATATCGAGGTGGTACCAAGCAAAGAAATTCATGTTATCTTTGAGGAATTGAATAAGTTTTCCCCTAAGCTCAATGGTTAGCCACGTGCCAAGGTATACCTTTCATTTGGGCTGATGCTTGGTCAATGTGATCTGTTCCAGCTCTTCGACCGTCGACTTAATGGCGTCGGAATTATCAGGGATTATGAAAGATCGACGGACCCCATAGTAATCATCCTCGTCGGTCCCATTCTTCTCTTATTGGGTCTAGGCTGGTGTCTGTGGTTGCTATTTGACCTCATGTTTTCCCTTTGAATCTGATCCTTTTGAAGAGAGTGCCGATATTAGTATCACTTCGTCGAGTGAAAACATTTCTTTGGAAGCGGGTTGCTCCCCCTAGACTGTTTTGACTCCCTATAGTGTCGGGAACTTCAGAACCTGGTGAAGGGTCGAGGGTACTGCCCTCATATTATGGATCCATGGCCTTCCGAACGGGGGTTATACCTCATGTCACCTTCGATCACATGGAACTTTGTTTCTTGGATGGCCCCTGCCACGTTCACTGGCAAAGTTATTTCGCCTTTGGTGGTGTCACATGCCATGTTGAAGACGTTAAGTACTCAGGTTGTGGGCACAACTTGATCCAGTAGGCCGAGTTATTCTATCACCCACGATCGAATAATGTTGGCCGAGCTACGTGGATCAATCAAAACACATTTAACTTGAGTTTTATTCATAAGAACAGATATACCAGTGCGTCGTTGTGGGGTTGTAAGATCCCCTCTGCATCCTCGTTATTGAAAGACAAGGTCCCTTCCGGTACATAATCCCGAGTTCGCTTTTCCCTTGTGATCGACACCTTAGTGCGCTTAAATACGGGACCCTGAGGAATATCGACCCCTCCAACAATCATGTGTATTATGTGTTTTGGCTCCTCTTGCTCGTTTTTTCTATTTGAATCCCTGTTTCTGAAGTGGTTTTTAGCCCGACCGCTTAAGAATTCTCGAAGATGCCTTTTGTTGAACAACCGGGCTACCTCCTCCCTTAGTTGTCTGTAATCTTCTGTTCCATGGCCATGGGTGCCATGATACTTGCACATTTGATTAGGATTTCCCTGGTCCGGATCAATCCGCAGAGGCGAGGCCACCTAGTGTCTTTGATGCACCCGATGGCTGACACGATAGCTGACGCATCAATGTTTAAGTTGTATTTCGATGACCGTGGTGCTTCTTTGGCCTCGACATTTCTGTCGAAACCACTCTTACTCATGAGCTCTCGAGAGCTTTGACCTTGATCATTTCTTCTATCACCTCGAACGGGGTTGCGTCCAGACCCGTTATTTCTTCGATCTCCACCGTATGGCCGGTAAAGATCTATGTTTGACCGTGGCTCCCGGTCAATATCCCTCTTAACTCTATCGATGGTCATGACACGATAAACGGACCCGGAAGGAGTCCCCAACTTTTCGCCTTCGACCCTAATATTTGACGGGTACCGATTATGCACATCGACCCAGGTGACAGATGGGTATTCGATCAGGTTCTGCTTTCACTATTGTGAGGCCACCGAGCTTCGTACATTTAATCCTTGATTGAAGGCCTGAACAACCCAATCATCGACAACCGGTGGTAGATCCATTCATTCCATTTGGAATCGAGACACAAAATCCCTGAACTCGTTGTCTTTATGCTTTACTTTAAAGAGGTATGACTTCCTAGTATCGACCTTTATGGCCCCGACGTGTGCTTTAACGAAGGAATTTGCGAGCATGTAAAAAGAATCAATGGAGTTGGGTGGAAAATTAAGGTACCATATCATTGCTCCCTTTGATAGGGTATCCTCGAATTTCTTCAACAGTATGGACTCGATCTCATCATCCTCCAGATCGTTCCCCTTAATTGTGTATGTGTAAGAAGTGACATGCTCGTTGGGGCCTGTTGTCCCATTGTATTTAGGAATTTCTGGCATGCTTAACTTCTTCGGAATTGGTTTTGGAGCCATGCTCAGGGGGAAGGGTTTTTGTACAAACTTCTTTGAATCCAAGACCTTCAAAATCAGCGGTGCCCCTGGGATTTGATCAACCCTGAAGTTGTAGGTTTCCACTTTCTTGTCATTTGCTTCAATATTCTTCTCCCCTGATTCAATTCGCTTTGTCAGCTCCTCGAGCATCTTCATGATAGCGGGGTCGGTCCCTGATTCATTTCCTTTTGACCTTCTCGACACCGGTTAGGCCCTATGAAAAACTTCCTGTGATGGATCGGGCTTGACCCTACTCGGTGCATGGTTATGATTTTGGAGTTGTGCTATTGAAACTTCTTGAGCCTACAACACTTCGAATATTATTCGAAGGCTGATTCTATCTTCTTCCCGCCCTGTGCGTTATGACCGACAGATCGAACGTCCCTGCGGACGCTATTCTCGGGGTCAATGACTATATTTGCATTAATTGCAACATGGGAACTGACATCGATTGGGTCTGAGATCAGAACCCCATCGGGGTCAACTAGAGGCACTTCGTTCCCCAGGGCAGTTATATTGTCATTTTCTCCATGAAAACCAAGGTCATTGTCGATGTGTGTGGGTGCTGCTTGAGAGTTTGACATGCTAATCCTGGAATCAAAAACACTTACAAGAACAAGTATAAAATAGCGTGTGTTATGAAAATTGGCACCAGGAAATCACTGTTATCCTCAGCCCCACGGTGGGCGCCAGACTGTTTACCCTAAAAATGGATAACAATTAAATTTGTATGAGGTTTTAGATACGTGATTTCGCTTCGCAAATTGAGAAAATATGCAAATTGATAGTATTAGAACTTGACTGTAAATAAAAATAAAGCAAACTGAATATGATGTGAGGCTTTGGCTTTCGAGCTATCTCGAGCTAGGTCGCCCTCGAACCAAATGAGTATGCTATTGAAAATATGAACTGAACAATAAAGTATTGAGAGATTAAAGAATAGTATAGTATATTGCTTTGAATAGTGCTAATCTAATGTGCTTATGGATGATTAGACCCCCTTTTTATATAGTAGAGGATTTCTATTTATGGTACAATTATAAATATAGTAGGAAATCTCGTGATTGGCTAATTAACCGGTCTTGACTTGATACGTTCCGAGATTTCCGTCGCGATCCTTGACCGATCGCGGATATCTTGGCTTTATGTTATTCAACTCAGCAAGCTTCCGTCGATCTCGCTTGATCTCTATCCCGCTCGGTCTGGATCTCGATTGATCCCTGGGTTATGAGCTTGGCAATCTAACTTCATGTCACGGTTAGATATGACATGAGATCGAACTTGGCATGCCGCTCCGGTCTCGATCAATCATACAAAAAAAGGTGAGCCCGATTTTGTCCATATACAAGTATATATAAATCTTATTTTATTTTATTTTGAATTAATCAGAATTTAATTGAATGATGTTAACTAGTTCCTTTGTTACTAATGGATTTCTAAGATGATCCATCACACTATAAGTATTAGCAAATTGCAGTAACTAAACTGAATGCTTCCATATTTCGATCTCACAAAAAGCCACTCTCGAAAGCTACTCTACTTAAACAAGCATCTGAATATCGTTATGTTGCCTTACCAAGAAGCGCTGCTCCTCCTCGAATTCCTTGCAACTCCAATGACACCCCCTCCAACGAATACTTATAAACTTAATAGTGATGGGGCTTCTAAGTTTCCCTCTCATCAAGGGGCTTCAGGGGTGTCATTCGAGACTCAACAGGAAATTGGATAATTGGCTATACAGGCCCATGCCACGCTTCTTCAAGTATTCACACATAGCTTCTTGGATTCTATACGAACTAAAAATAACCTTTCTTCATGGATTTAAGCCTCTAGAAGTTAATATAGATGCTCAGGTAGCGCTCCCTCTCTTAACAAATTCCCATCCCTTATTTAACAATATGATTATGGCTTGCAGGTACCTTCTTCGGCAACTAGATAATCCTACCATAATACATTCATACAGAGAGCAAAACAGGGTGGCTGATATACTTGCAAATTGTGGTTGCACTTTGGACAGCTCTGCGAACTTCACTACTTTCACATACCCGCCAACTTCAGTCCAAACGACTTTAGAAGAAGACAAGTTAGGAATGTTTTTTATTAGCATTGTACCTACTACTGCATGTTGCACGCGTCACTCATACGCTTCCTTTTGTAACCCCAATCTCGGGGATTTAGCTAGTTCTAGCTCAACCCCTGCTCCTCTTTTTGTCACGACCCACCACGAGGTCGTCCCTATAGTTCTGTTACTTATGCAGGTCAGTCGTGTCCGGTGCCTACGTCAACTTTAGCTCCTTGTACTACACACTCGTTATCGTAATATAACTAGTTTCTTTTGGACCAAATTTTTTTTGCAGTAATAAGAAATTACATTTCCTACTCTTACTTTAACGAGCTTGATAATTTATTCATTTACGCTTAACAATACAAATCGATGCATTAACTTGTTTATTTATATATATTTTATTGTATTGTATCAATCGTATGAGGATGCAAGTCACATATGTGTTATTTGTACATCATGCCTCTTTACAATTTTAAAATTAAGAAAAGAAGTTTTTAGATCTCTTATGTGTGAAAGACAAATCTCCGTGTAAAATAAATCTCCCGTGTATAAAAAAAAAAGATGTAGGGTCATAAAACTAAAAACAAGTTTGTAAAGATCCACAAAACCAATTGACTGTCTGAATAAGTTTTTCAAAAATAAAAATAGTACTTATTTAAATTAATTTTTTTTTGGGAGAGTTATGGTGATTGGCCAAGCTTATGTAAAAAGTAGCAAAAATTATTTCTCTATTTTGACGAGGAAGTTGGAAAACTCTCATTAAAAGTAGAGTCACACACAACTTTTTACTTTTTCCTTGGACAAAATACTGTTACAAGAATTTATGGCCTCCTTTTTCCATAACCTTTTATCCTATATTTCAAAAATATGTGTTTGTCTATGAAAGTTTGCAAATTTTAGAATTTTTTCGAACATGAGTTTTTCAAATCAATTTTTTCATACTTTTTTTTCTCTCACAAAACTATTGTATAGGCCAAAAGTTATCTTAGTTATATTTAGACCACGTAAGCATTAAGAAGGGCTTCGAGGGTTGCCGCATATCAACAATATTACTTCAACAAACAACAGATTCAAGGTCGAAGTGATATGACAAAAGGTAAAGGGCTAAGTCAAGGAGTCAGCAGAGATCACGGTTGAGGACGAGCACTTCTGCTTAAACAGAGTAATAACGGCTAGTTTTAAGATAAGACTTTAAAAAGAATATTCCAATGAATATTCTATGGATATGTACTTTTAGGGTTTTGTGGCACATATCCCCTTAGAAATAGAAAGAGACATAGTTGTAGAGGGGATTGGACACTCATTTGTAAAAGAACAATACTTTGACATTCTTTGATATTCTTGCTTTATTACATATATACAAAAAATATTTTTTTCTTGAGATCCCTATCTAACTTTTCTCCCACAATCCAAGGAGAATCCAAATATTCAAGGCTTATCAATCATTTATCATTGTCAGAAGGAATATTATACGACCTCTTCTTTTTCAGTCATCTCTGTTACACATCTTTACATAAATACCATTATATATCATTTATTACTACTAAATGCCATTCACTTCATATTTGTGTCATTAAGTGTTGTCCATTATTATATATTTATCATTGTTACCATAGATCTGGTAACATCATGTCATGATACTAGTTAAATAATCCAGTGGGTATTATTATTGGCTAAGAAAAACCCTATCTTAATAAGAAAATCTAATTGTTTAAACATAGATCTAAATTTGGGTCAAAAAGTTTGGCACCATCTGTAGGGATTTCTTAGCTAATATTTTAGTTTTCATTAGATCTATAACTCACGTGACTTGCTACCTAACGAGCCACAGAGATTTTCTCCTCCCTGCATATATAGCAAATTCCATGGTAGGTAACCAAAGAAACGAGGCTAGGGCGATAGATGACGTCCACCGTAACCATCAATGAGAGCTACGAATCATAGGGCGAGGATGTGACGTCCACCGCCTCCCGCAGGCGTGAGAGGTCGCTCCCCTCCCTTATTGCAGCACAACGAAACCAAATGGGAAAGGAGTTCCCACATCTTTAGGAGAATGGATGCCGCCTGCCATGAAAAATCTCCTCGAAGCCTGGCTAACCGATACCCTAGTAAGCGTGTTCAAAAAACAAGCTCCATGCATGACCATAGAAACCACAATAGCCCACACGGTACAACAAAGGGGATGAACATGGCAATCAACAGACCCTCCAACTCTAGGTATAACTCACAATGTTACTGACAATGCAGGTGATAACGTCCTCGCCACCATTTTGAAAGGAATGGAAGAAATAGAGAATGAGATTAAGGAACTTAGAGACCAAATGAAGGAACACCAGGAGCCAGTAGACAAGATACAAGGCGCCCCTAAGTTACTGCCGAAAGGGATGCCAACAGGTTCGTAGAACAACTGTATAGCGAGGAAGTGGATCCACATGCCATATCAAAGACTTTCAAAATAATGTTTTATATTAGAATATACGATGAGACAACCGACCCTTAAGACCACGTGACCCATTATGTCACCGCCGTGAAGGACAACGACTTCACCAAGGAACAAGTTTCCTCCGTTCTGCTAAAGAAATTCGGCGAAACCCTCACTGGAGGGGCATTAACATGGTATTCACCGGTACTAGCCCGCTCCATTTAAATGACATCGTTGCCATCAAGAAACCCCTAAGAGAGGGAATGGGGGACTTCCTCACCCGATTCAACAGGGTAAGGATGACCTTACCAAATATGTTCGAAGGTATGGCAGTCGTAACCTTCCAGAACAGGTTGAGTAGAGAGGGTTCAAGAGCGACCAGAAAGTTGTTAAGCTGGTTGATGAAGTACCCTCCAACTACTTGGGACGAAATCCATAATGCCTATTGTGCCGAGGTCCAAGAAGATGATGAAGATCTCAACGGACCAATTCGACGACTTATCTCAGTACAAACTGAGCCCAGGAAAGAACGAAGAGATAACATGAAGAGGGATTACCCAATCTCACAGCCAAACAGGGAACGACATCAGCCCTATGTCAAGGCACCTACCCCTCCTTCCTTTCGCTATGACAATGGCCCATCTAGACCAAGGACGGGGACTCACATGAACTAGAAAAATATGCCCCATTTGTTATCTGCTCAATTTTTGTGTTTTGCATACAGAGATAATCTACGCCTTGGAGAAGCTGGGAACAAAGGTAAAGTTCCCACCAAAGATGAGGTCTTATCCGAACACCAGGAAATCTGACGCCCTCTGTGAACCCCACCAGGAACGAGGACACAAAACAGAAGATTGCATCGCCCTAAGACAAGAGGTAACAAACATATTGCAGCATGGGCACCTTAAAGAGTTGTTGAGCGACAAAGGAAGGAGCACATTTGCTAGGGGTCGAGAACTGCAAGGCCCTCCGAAGCCGCCCTTACCAACCCGTACCATCAATATGATCATTGGAGGTAGCGACGACACCTCCATCAATGGCATCAAGTTCACTTCCACCCACAAACTCAAAAGATCGGTCACCCCCAAACGGTATGATGAACTCGGAGAAAGTATCATCTTCGACGAGTCAGATATCGACGGTTTGACTTTCCCTCACAACGATGCTTTAGTCATTAATTTATGAATTTTAGATACTTATGTTAAACCTATCATGGTAGATGATGGGAGTGGAGCGTGCATTATCCATCCCCGAGTCCTTGCCCAGATAAGACTCGATGATAATATAGTGCCACATTGCATCACACTAACCGGTTTTAATAATTGAATTGAGCCGACCTCGGGAGAAATTACACTCCTTGTACTTTCCGGTGGCATAACTTTGGAAACGACGTTCCATATCATGGACCAGGCTACTGCATACAACACCATAGTGGGACGACCATATATATATATTATATGAAAGTCGCCCCCTCCAGCTTATACCAAGTGATCAAGTTCCCAACACCTTGGGGAATATTCAGAATACGAGGGGAACACCGTACATCCCGGGAATGCTATCGCATCGCCATGGACAACACGACAACTAAATAAAAGAAAGATAAGAAAAAAGAAACATAGCAATCAACAGGGTCGAGGTCACCACAAGAAGGAGCTAGGGAAGTCATTATGGACCCCAAAATGGTCGAAGCCGCAGAATAAACTATATAGGAGCTCGACCCCGTTCAATTAGACCAGTGCGAGCCCAGCAAAAAGGCCTACATCGGTTGCAAACTTTGAGAACTAGGTAAATTTAGTCAATTCTTTATAACTAAAGCATATTTGTTTGCTTTAGGTCATGTAGATATGCCAGGCATCCCCAAAGAGATCTCCACACACAAATTGAACGTCGACCTTTCTATCCCTGGGTAAGGCAGGTCCGACGAAAGTTCAACCCCACCATCAACGTTGTCGTCCATGAGGAGGTGGAGAAACTATTAGCAAATGGATCCATCATGGAGTCGAAGTACCTTAAATGTATAGCCAACGTGGTGATGGTCAAAAAGAAAAATGGGAAATGGAGGATGTTTGTAGACTTCACACCTAAATAAAGCATGCCCGAAATATTTGTTCCTATAGCCATATATCCACCAATTCACTGACGCAATGGTCGGGGATGAGCTTCTAAGATTCCTTGACGCATATTCGGGTTATTACCAAATACTCATAGAAGAAGAGGACCACCTACAGGGGAACATATTGTTATAGGGTCATGCCGTTTAGTTTGAAGAATGCAGGGGCCACCTATTAGAGGTTGGTCACAAAAATGTTCAAAGATCAACTCGCCAAGACCATGAAGGTATATATCGACAACATGCTGGTCATATTCGTGAGGGTAGAAGACCATATCGACCCTTGAAGGAACCTTTCAACATACTAAGATAGTATGGGATGGAACTAAATCCAGAGAAATACGCGTTTGGCGTAGCCTCAGGAATTTTTTTAGGTTTCTTAGTATCATAGCAAGGAATTGAAGTCAGCCAATCAAATCAAGCTATCAACGGGATACCTGAACAACTGACTACTAAGAAGCAAGTCCAAAGATTGACTGGTCGAATCGCTGCCCTACCGAGATTTATCTCACGGTCCTCCGATAGATGTCATAAATTTTTCGGCGTACTAAAAAGATAATGACCTCGAGTAGATGCCCTAGTGTATACAAGGACTATGAGAACTGAAGGTGTATCTGTCATCGCCACCTTTACTCTCGAAGCCTGAACCTGGGGAACACCTCCTCATCTATCTCGTTGTCTCCGAAGTAGCAGTAAGTGCGGTCCTGGTTCGAGAAAGCAAAGGTACACACTCCCATTTATTATATCGGTAAAACACTTGTCGATGCCGAGATGAGATACCCACACCTTGAGAAATTGGCCCTGGCATTGGTCGTAGTTTCACGAAAGCTTAGACCCTATATCCAGTGCCACCCTATCTTGGTCGTTACCACTTTCCCTTTAAGAAGCATTTTACATAAAATCGAGTTGTCGAGGAAGCTGGCCAAATGGGCCATCGAGCTAAGTGAGCACGACATCACATACAGGGCTCGAACAATGATAAAGTCGCAAGTGCTCGCGACTTCGTCTCAGACTTTAGCACAAAGGTAATGTTCGAGGTCGAGAAGGAAGCCGCTCAAGTTTCTCTCCATACACGAGATCTCTAGGTCATGTACACCGATGGCGCATCTAATGCTTCGAGATTTGAACTAGGACTCGTACTCGAGGTTGTCACACCTCCTTTTTCACCCGTAAGGGTAATAAGGGAGTTTTTTCACTTTAAGTGACATTATTCGATTTGGGATTATTTATTTAATTTTAGAGTAGCCACTTGAAATTATTAATTTATGGTGTTCCGAGTCACCATTTATTTTTAAATCCCAAACCGAGGAAGATTGACTTTGTTTTAAAAGTCTACGAAACCAGAAGACCGGGTAAGGAATTCTGTTAACCAGGGAGAAGATGTTAGGCATTACCTAGTTCCATGGTTTTAGCACGGTCTCTTTAATCATAACTGACTTAATTAAATTGTTTAATTACGTATTTTAGAACCTATGTGTATTTTATCTATTACCGCTTTTTAAATTACTTGATTATCCGTGATTATGAAATTATCTTGAAACGAGTCACGCGTACGAATACTCATTTTATTTAATGCGCTAAAATCATGTCACGCGTACGTGTACATAATTAATAGCCATTAATTATTATTAAAATTATTTATTTTGCCAAAGTCACGTGAACGTGTACCTTGGTTTATTTTTTAAAAACCATAATTATGTCACGCGAACGTGTATACAATCACGATGATAGATTAAGTTGCGCCTAAAATATTTTCTACGAATATTCATTTTTAAATCGTGCTCTTGTCATGCGAACATGTACACAATTAATAATATTTTATTATTATTATTATGATTGTTTCGCCTAAGGTTGCGCAAACGCATACCTTAGTTTTTTTTTAGAATCATAATTATGTCACTCGAACGTGTACACAATCACAATAATATATTAAGTGCCTAAAGCATTTCAGTGAAAAGTTCTTTAATAGAGCAATTAAAACGAATGTATAATTCAAATAACAATAGAGTCTACATTTTGGACGTACGAAAATGCCACTAAAGCATTATAACATGCATAATAATGACACTCATCCACCCAATTATCTTATTCCTCCCTATTTTCCTTAGTAGAATTAACAGTGAACGTGTATATTTTAAACACAATATGTGTTCATACTTATGTAAGTATTCCTAGAAATTGATGCAAACGGATAATGTCAAATCTCATAGACTCGATACCTATCCATCAACTTTTCACAACCTACACAGGAACAAAGCTAGTACATTTAATCTTATTCTCGCTAGCTCTCATTGAAACTGTAGTTACCGAAAAAGAAAAGACAAACCAATTTAATTAAGTTATGCTAAAAATACTCATCAACTTGTGGTCTAAATCCAAACTCAAGATAACGATGGTAAAAGCACACAATGGTAACCAAAAACTTTAAAATATTTTTCATTCATATCTCAAACACACAAGGAAGAGTATTGAAAATTAATTAAGAACAAGGTTTAGAAATAGACCTCTATTGATTTCTTCACAATTTGAGAAAAAGGACAAAACAAATTCTAAAAAAACTTGAAACCAAACTTCAACATCGAGACCGATGGGAAAGCGGCATCCAGGACGCGAACAGAGTACTCAGATAGAACCTCGCCGGAGACCTCGAAACTTGCCGAAAAACTCGAATCTCGATAGTAGCAGATTTTTCCAGAAGAAAACAACAGGTTTTTGGAGGTTTGGGCGGTGCTTTAATAGCAATTTTGTTTTCAACTTTGTTTTGACTTTTTTTTTTTTGGAGTGATCTTTGAGCTATCTTTTTGACTGGTTTAAATGTATTCTAGAGTTGAGTTTTGAGGCATGTTCGGGGTTGTTTGCAGCTGATCCATGCCGCTGTTTTTGGTGTTGTTGCAATTTTTTTTTCTTTTGAGAGTTTTGTTTTCCGTTTTTTTGCTCTGTTTCGGGTGTGTGCCTGCGGCAGTGATTTAGAGGTTAGGGTGGAGGGATTGTGGCTACTCAATGGTGGAAGTCGGCTGATTTTTTGGAATTGGGTACGGAAATTCTATCTCTATTTTTTCAGCTATGTTTTCTGTGTAGTCTTCTCTATCTCTTTTTCCCGGTGCTCCTCTATTTTCTTCTGTGTTTTTTCTTTTATAAATAAATTTTTTGGTGGTTACATGATAATATGCAGAGTTAGTTTACATGGGATTGAGGTGAGGGAATATGTGAAAGTGTGGGCAAGACGTGAGAGAGTGGGAGTCATGGGGTAAGTGTATAGGTAGTTAATAGGATAAATCTTATATATAATATATATATTATTTTTTATTTTGTTACCTTTTGTGCTTCTCGTTGGTTCCCCTTTTTAAAAAAAATTACTTTTACTTACTTTTTTTTTGAAACAAATAAAAGAGAAAGGAAAGTGTCTAGCTAAAAATATGAGTGAGCTACTTTTATACATAGATATTATATACATAAGAAAATTAAATATTTACACTTTAGTTTAAATTATACTAAGAAAAATACTACTATAACTTACATTTAAAATTAAAAGAAACATATATACGAACAAATTTACTCTAAGAATGTGAATTTTTTTTGTAGTTTTTAATTTCTCAAATAAAAGCTATTAAGAGTAAGATAAAGTTTAAAACATCAAGATTAGACCTAAAAAAAATATTTACACTAAAATAATATATAATTTGAGTGTGGTAAAAAATTAGTTGTTCACAACATGCCCCTCTTTGCTTGGAAACATGAAGAGTTTTCAGGCAAAGAAAATGAACAAGGTGACTGATTTTTGACCTCACTATTATTTAAAAAGGAAGAGAAGAGAAAAGAAAAAGATGCGACCGAGCCTTGGTTTTAGGCAGCCTACATATCCCGAGTTATAAGGGAATCAAGTCATGTGTACTTCAAGTGGAAAATGACTGATAGAGTATGCTTAGATGGAGAGCCGAGCGAAGTCCGTCGAGGTTCCGATGTAAGAGTTACAAAATTTCTATCTATATGCCATATGGAGTCTTGTCTTGATTCTTGACTTCCTTCTCCCATTGAATTTAGATTGAAACTTGATGCTCTCGATGCAACAGACTATGAAATATTCTTGCAGGCTTGTTTCTTGATCAGATGATGGGAAGACAGATCGTTACCATATGTCTCTGCATGCATTATGTCAACGCTGGTTGAGGCTGGTATTGAGACCAAACATTCTATTTTCTCCGGCAAGAGCTGGAATCTTATTTTTGCACATCCCATCCGTGCTTTGCAGAAAAACCTACAAGCCATCACAAATAAACAAAACGAACAAAAATTTTCTGCCCCAGTTTGCACTAGGAATTTTTTGTGAGTTATTGAAAACACATTAAACTATCTTTGCTATTGCAGAATAAAGAATTGGAAAAGACACATTTTTTTTGTAAATAATAGGGATGTCGTACCCAGTGTTAACCAGAATGAAGGCAACCAGGGGATGTAGTACCCTGTGTTGATGATAAGATGCGGCTCGTGACACTATATAATGCTACTAGGGAATGTCGTACCCTATATTGGCAGAAAGTAATGCAGCTAGGGAATGTAGTACCCTGTGTTAGAAATAAGATGAGGCTCTTGGCTCACTGAGATGCTACTAGGGAGTGTCATACCCTATGTTAGCAACGAGAAATACCACCAGATGTTAGCAACGAGAAATACAACTAGGGGATGTGGTACCCTGTGTCGGAAATAAGATGAGGCTCATGGCTCACTGAGATTCTACTAGGGAATGTCGTACCCTATTGTAGTCAAAAAGTAATGCGGCCAGGGAATGTAGTACCCTGTTTTAGAAATAAGATGAGGCTCTTGGATCACTGAGATGCTACTAGGGAGTGTCGTACCCTATGTTAGCAACAAGAAATACAACCAAGGGATGTGATACCCTGTGTTGGAAATAAGATGAGGCTCGTAGCTCTCTGAGATGCTAATGGGGAATGTCGTACCCTATATTGGCAATAAAATGCAACCAGGGGATGTAGTACCCTGTGTTTGCTATAAGATGAGGCTCGTGGCTCACTGAGATTCTACTAGAGAATGTCGTACCCTATGTAGTCAAAAAGTAATACGACCAGGGGATGTAGTAACCTGTGATTGGCAATGAAATGAGGCTCCTAAGATGCTACTAGGGAATTTCATACCCTATGTAGGTAGAAAATAAATACGACCAGGGGATGTAGTACCCTGTGTTGGCACTAAGATGAAGCCAGAGAATGTAGTACCCTGTGTTGGCAATAAGTAATACGACCAGGGGATGTGGTACCCTGTGTTGAATATAGCGTATTGATTCCCTATAATGAAACTAAGAATAACATGATTACATGTATATTAGATGAAAACCAAGGATTTGAGAACTTTACTTAGTGGTGTTCGTCTTTTCACGAACTGTTTTCCTAAAATTGTTCTGTTCCTGTTCTAAACAAAGAAAAAATTTGTTAGTTTTAAAATGGTGGTCAGTTTTTGGCCTTGATTTCTTGGGCGACTTGACCTTGCGTCCATTACACTTGTTAGAAAAATTGACTTTGTCAATGGTCGTACAAATTGCCGGGAGATTCTGTTTTTATTTTATGAAGATCTTCTTTCTCAACATCAATACTTGACTATTTTGTGCCTATCACCATTTATGTTTATGGTGCAAACTTGCTCCCAGTACAACCTTTAACTAAGTAACTTTCATTGACCCTTGACACATTGTTCAGTCCTTCAAGCCTTTTGCTCGTCAGGGAAGCTCAAAGATGGCTTTATGCCTTTGCCCATAATGTTCATGCCAGAAAGTTTAGCTTCATATAACAGGAAAACTGTAACCAATTTTTTGCGGCCTTTTCTTTGCTTTGCTTTGATGACATTAGATTGAAAGGGACTCAAAAATAATGGTATGAAAGAAAACAAGAAGGTAAACTAATAGGTATTACAACTTAATCAAGAAGTATACTGTAACGACCCGGTCCGTCGTTACGTAGAAACTGCATTAAAAATTACTGTTATTGACTTGTCATAGGTTGGTTATACTTTTATTGATGTGTTAGAGTTGGTAGTCTGGAAATCGGAATGGTTAAATGAGAATCCAGTAACTTAGTCTTTAAGAGATAACCTTATAATGAGAAAAGTCAACTGAGAGTTGACTTTTTTGTAAACAACCTCGGAATACGGGTTTTATGGCTCGGATAGCTTTGTTAGGTGATTTGGGACTTAGGAGTGGGTTCAGAATATTTTTGTGATGTCCGGTGTAGAATAGGCTTGAATTGGCGAAAGTTAGTTTTTGGCGATTTTCGGTCGGCAGTGAAAAAAAGGCTATCGGGGTCAGACTGGAATTTCGACACTTGGAACAGGTTCATAATGTCATTTTGTATATGTCTGCAAAATTTCAGGTGAATCAGAGTTGTTTTGGGTAGTTTCGGCAATATTGGTGGATTTTAGAAATTTCAAAGTTCTTAGGCTAGAATCCGATATAAATTTGGTGTTTTGATATTAGTTTTGGTGTTTTGAGAGTGCAACTAAGTTTGAATGATGTTATGGGATGTGTTGGTAACTTTGGTTGGGGTCCCGAGGGGCTCGGGATTGATTTCGGTTGGTTAACGGGCATTTTTGGATAGAGAATTACTGATCTTCTGGTTTTTGTGCAGCAGGGATCTGCGAATCCCGATCGCGTGGCAAGGAATGCGATCGCATAGAACACTTTGAGGTCCAGAAAAATTTTGTAACTCGCGATCGCGTGAATCGGGTTGTGATCGCGTAGGTTTGGAAGAAGGTGAAGTGCGATCACGTGAGCTAGGTCGCGATAGCGTAGAGTTAACTAGGCGCGTGGGGGGTGAGGTCAATTGGTATTCGCGATCGCGTGCATTGGGTTGCGATCGCATGAGGTTGGAATGCTGCGAACCGCGATCGCGTGGCTAAGTTTGCGATCGCGGAGAGGAAATCACTGGACATATTTAAATAAACCCTTCTGCGACTTAAACCTTATTTTACACTATTGTTGGGCGGAAGAGAGCTTTTTTGAACGAATTTTGAAGGAGAAAATCAGTGGGTTGCTTAGAGGTAAGTAATTTGATGATTAAAACTCATTTATGGGTGATTATAGACCATAATCTAAGCGTTTAGTTCATGAAAAACAGTAGAAAAATGGGATTTTGGGGCTTGAGAATAAGAGACCTTAAGGGGTCGATTTGAGGGGTCAAACGGACTCCGATTTTGGTGTTCTTTATATGTACGGAATCGTGGGAGGATGCAGAACACTTTTCTGTAAAAATTTCTGAGTTTCGGGATGCGGGCCCGGGGGTCGGGTTTTGACTAAATTCGGGTTTTTGAGCTAAATTGATATTTTTCGATTGGGATTCACACCTTAAGCATAATTTGATGATAAAAATCTGAACTTAGTAGACTTGGAGCACTCAGAGGCCAGATTTAGAGGCAAAGGCACTGCGGAATAGTTTTTAGCCGGTTTTGAGGTAAGTAACATTTCCAAACTTGGTTCTGAGGGTTCGAAACCCCGAGCTAAATGATCTATGACTATTGTGGAGGTGACGCACATGCCAAGTGACGGGCATGAGGGTGTGCACCGGGTATTTGTGGCCTGGATTATCCCATGGACCACCTTAGTGATTATTCCATGGTGATATTTGTGCATCTATTAATGTGGTAATTGTGAATATGTTATAATTCATGTTAAGTATAAATGCTAGGCTTCACGCCGGAAATGCTGAGACCCGAGTGGTTGTATATTGTTGTCTCATGTTGTGATTATTTGATGTCATATACTCAGTCCGGTTATAGCATATCGTTTTATATCTCAGTCTCAGTATTGTTAATTACATGCATATTTATCATTATTCCGGGCTGATGGAGGCCTTTGTGATCCATGTGAGTGAGACTGAAGAGTAATGACTGAGTGAGGCCGAGAGCCTGTTACTGAGACAGTTATGAGAATGGACTGCACACTGCAGTGATATTTAAATCATGTCTTTGTTGGCTTGATATGGCGCTTGGACCACTAGGGCCCCTCCGGAGTCTTTACCCCCCAGTGAGCGCATATATTAAGGGATGGACCTGGGCATGGATCTTGTCTGAAGCATTTTTTATGAGAAGGATGGATATTCCCTGGGCATGGATCTTGTCCGAAGTTTTGTTTATGAGAGGGATGGATCTTCCCTAGGAACGGATCTTGTCCGAGGCTTTGTTTATGAGAGGGATGGGTTTTCCCTGGGCATGGATCTTGTCCGAGTGTTATATTCCAGAGATGGATCTTCTCCGTGGGGACTGGACTGGCCTTTTTCCTCATTACATAGTGACTACGGTCACCAGTGTTTATGCATATTCCGGGATGGAACTTCCCTGGGCATGAGAGCCATATATAGTACTGAGTGGACCACTGTCCATACTGGTTTCATAACATATACTTTATGATGGCATGTAGAGTATACTGGCATACTTGGCATATTTTCTCATCCTGATAAACTGTTAGCATGTCTAAATTCTGTATATTATTTATTGTAACATAATTGAGGTTTTGTCCGTCACTACTTCTCAGCCCATAGTTTGGGTTCGTTACTTCTGAGTTGGTGTACTCACGTTAACCCCTGCACCTTGTGTGCAGATCCAGGTACATCGGAACCCGGTAGTGGATTTTGAGCTGCGATCAGAGTTTCTAGTGGAGTTGTCGACGTAGCAGCTGGCAATCGTGACCTCGCCTTCTCTTTATTTATTCCATCTATTTCATTTATATTTTGAGACAATGTTGTCCTTTTCCCCTTTTCTTTACTTTATGTTATAGTAGCTCATGACTGAATTACACCAGATCCGGGGATTGGAGATTTAAATTTAGTTTTCAAATGTTGTTTTAAATTTCAGATTCCTAGTTTTATTAATAAATTCGTTTAAAAATCACATTTTTACTGGGAATTTAATTTAGCTTAGTTAAATAGGGAGGCTTGCCTGGTTCCACGACATGCGCCATCACGACTCCGGAATTGGGTCGTGACAAGATGGTATCAGAGCGCTAGGTTAAATAGGTCTCACCAGTCATGAGCAGGTTTAGTAGAGTCTTGCGGATCGGTACATAGACGTCTGTACTTATCTTCGAGAGGCTTCAGAACCTTTAGGAAAAATCTCACATTCTTGAACTCTTGTCGTGCGAATCCATTGATTCAACCTGAAGCGTAATTCTTTGAACTCCTTTCATGTATTCAAACGCGCACGTGAGCGCTTGGTATCAGCCGTCCACCGATGGCTTGAAACTTCCATGAATGGGATGTGATTCTAGCATGTTTGGGGCCAGTCTGGAGGACTTGAGGGAGAATATTTGTCTGTGGCTTTAGTGCCGAGATTTCATTTGTGTGAGCACATGTAATTGGGGACTCATATGTCCGTTGGTGTCCTTATTGACGAGACCTGGTGACTAGATGACTATGTGGTGAGTGTGATTTGAGGGTGAGATGTGGTTATATTGCTTGATTGTGACAAAAGTGATTGGTTGGAGATGATTTGGGATGTTTAATGGTTTGAGTTATGTATGATCTTATGAAGGATTTAGTTGCATCCCGCTGCGGTATTGTGGCAGTGATAGCGTATGGGCATTGTGGGTTATTTTTGTTTTGATCTATGGCCTTGAGCCAAGTAGGGGAGTTTGCTAATGATTAGTTGGTTGCTCGATTATGTGCTGTATTGGTTTTAGTTTGGGGATATTTGGGAGAGTATTCAGCGGCTTATGAGCCTTAGACTGTACGGTATTATGCTTGGGTCTCGTGTGGTGAATCTAGGTTGAGAATTGCAGTATTATGACAAGGAGAATTATCAATTCGAGGGTAAGTCAGAAGGAACTTGGATAAATAGGACAACTTTATAGTGGGTCGGATCGGCATGGTAAGGGATATGATTAGTTCTTTGGGTGCTTATGAGGTAATGAGTTTTCTACATGTGTTCCTAGCAATGCTCTTGGGATGTTGTTGTTGAGTGCACGAGTTGCACAGGTTATGGCTTCGAATTGTATTGATGTGTCATGTTAGAAGAGGTCATTGGACCTAGAGTGAATATTGTCAGAATTGTCTACAACATAGTTGGAAGGATAAGTATCGGGAGTCAGCTTACAAATTTGCTATAATTCCTGTTTGGGAAGGGGGAGCTTCATGTCTGACTGATCAGACGAATGGTTGTTAGTTTCTATGTGTTTCTATCATCATCGGCAGTATATGAAAGTAAGAGCGAGGCATTTCTTGATAAGAGGTTATTTAACGGTATTGGGTTGTTATAAGAAACTATTGTGATTAGGAGTTATCTCCACGAGTGCTTGAGTGGTGCAGTGGATCATGGTATTTCATCTTGGGTTACAAATATGACTTTTTACAGTGTGCTCAGACTTATTCAGTTTATAGTTGGGGGATTTTGATCTTGTAAATTGATTCAAAAGTGAAAATGTAGTTCTAAGGTTTATGGGTCAGGATTTGATAATGAAATTTCAGTTATGTTGTGTTATCGGACGTAGATGGGGTAGGGGACATGGTATTACCTCCGAATATGTACCTGGAAGGTTACACAGTAAATTTTGGCGGTGTTGGAACAACTCTAGGCACGTTCGAGGAAGAACGTATGTTTAAGTGGGGGAGAATGTAATGACCCGGTCCGTCGTTACGTAGAACCTGCATTAAAAATTACTCTTATTGACTTGTCATAGGTTGGTTATACTTTTATTGATGTGTTAGAGTTGGTAGGCTTGAAATAGGAATGGTTAAATGGGAATCCAGTAACTTAGTCTTTAAAAGATAGCCTTATAATGGAAAAAGTCAACTGAGAGTTGATTTTTTTGGTAAACAACCTTGGAATGTGGATTTTATGGCTCATATAGCTTCGTTAGGTGATTTGGGACTTAGGAGTGGGTTCGGAATATTTTTGTGATGTCCGGTGTAGAATTAGGCTTGAATTGACGAAAGTTAGTTTTTGGCGATTTCCGGTTGGCAGTGGAAAATAGGTTATCGGGGTCGGAATGGAATTCCGACAGTTGGAACAGGTTTGTAATGTCATTTTGGATATGTCTGCAAAATTTCAAGTGAATCAGAGTTGTTTTGGGTAGTTTCGGCAATATTGGTGGACTTTAAAAATTTCAAAGTTCTTAGGCTTGAATCCGATGTAAATTTGGTGTTTTGATGTTAGTTTTGGTGTTTTGAGAGTGCAACTAAGTTTGAATGATGTTATGGGATGTGTTGGTAACTTTGGTTGGGGTCTCGAGGGGCTCGGGATTGATTTCGGTTGGTTAACGGGCATTTTTGGACTTAAAGAATTGCTGGTTTTCTGGTTTTTGTGCAGCAGGGATCTGTGAATCGCGATCGCGTGGCAAGGACTGCGATCGCGTAGAACACTTTGAGGGCCAGGAAAATTTTGTACATCGCGATCGCGTGAATCGGGTTGCGATCGCGTAGGTTTGGAAGAAGGTGAAGTGCGATCG
This sequence comes from Nicotiana knightiana, assembly GCA_005239525.1. Classification (NCBI taxonomy): domain Eukaryota; kingdom Viridiplantae; phylum Streptophyta; class Magnoliopsida; order Solanales; family Solanaceae; genus Nicotiana; species Nicotiana knightiana. The sequence continues at coordinate 73,080 of ML417512.1, forward strand.
CGTAGAGTTAACTAGGCGCGTGGGGGTGAGGTCAATTGGTCTTCGCAATCGCGTACATTGGGTTGCTATCGCGTGAGGTTGGACTGCTGCGAACCGCGATCGCGTCGCTAATTTTGCGATCGTGGAGAGGAGATCACTGGGCATATTTAAATAAACCCTTCCGCAACTTAAACCTTATTTTACACCATTGTTGGGCGGAAGAGAGCTTTTTGAACGAATTTTGAAGGAGAAAATCAGTGGGTTGCTTAGAGGTAAGTAATTTAATTATTAAAACTCATTTATGGGTGATTATAGACCATAATCTCAGCGTTTAATTCACAAAAATCAGTAGAAAAATGGGATTTTGGGGCTTGAGAATAAGAGACCTTTAGGGGTCGATTTGAGGGGTCAAACAGACTCCAATTTTGGTGTTCTTTATATGTACGGAATCGTGGAAGGATGAATAACACTTTTCTGTAAAAATTTATGAGTTTCGAGACGCGCGCTCGGGGGTCGGGTTTTGACTAAATTCGGATTTTTGAGCTAAATTGATATTTTTCGATTGGGATGCACATCTTAAGCATAATTTGATGATAAAAATTTGAACTTGGTAGACTTGGAGCACTAAGAGGCCGGATGTAGAGGCAAAGGCACTGCGGAATAGTTTTTAGCCAGTTTTGAGGTAAGTAACATTTCCAAACTTGGTTCTAAGGGTTCGAAACCCCGAGCTAAATGATCTATGACTATTGTGGAGGTGACGCACATGCCAAGTGACGGGCGTGAGGGCGTGAACCGGGTATTTGTGGCATGGATTATCCCATGGCCCCCCTCAGTGATTATTCCATGGTGATATTTGTGCATCTATTAATGTGGTAATTATGAACATGTCAGAATTCATGTTAAGTATAAATGCTAGGCTTCACGTCGGAAATGCTGAGACCCGAGTGGTCGTATATTGCTGTCTCATGTTGTGATTATTTGATGTCATATACTCAGTTCGGTTATAGCATATCATTTTATATCTCAGTCTCAGTATTTTTAGTTACATGCATATTTATCATTGTTACGGGCTGATGGAGGAATTTGTGATCCATGTAAGTGAGACTGAAGAGTAATGACTGAGTGAGGCCGAGAGCCTGTTATTGAGACAGTTATGAGAATGGACTGCACACTGCAGTGATATTTAAATCATGCCTTCGTTGGCTTGATATGGCGCTTGGACCACTAGGGCCCCTCCGGAGTCTTTACCCCCCGGTGAGCGCAGATACTGAGGGATGGACCTGGGCATGGATCTTGTCCGAAGCTTTTTTTATGAGAGGGATGGATCTTCCCTGGGCATGGATCTTGTCCGAAGCTTTGTTTATGAGAGGGATGGATCTTCCCTGGGCATGGATCTTGTCCGAAGCTTTGTTTATGAGAGGGATGGATCTTCCCTGGGAATGGATCTTGTCTGAAGCTTTGTTTATGAGAGGGATGGATTTTCCCTGGGCATGGATCTTGTCCGAGTGTTATATTCCAGAGATGGATCTTCTCCGTGAGGGCTGGACTAGCCTTTTTCCTTAGTACATAGTGACTACGGTCACCGGTGTTTATGCATATTCCGGGATGGAACTTCTCTGAGCTTGAGAGCCATATATAGTACTGAGTGGACCACTGTGGGAGAGCTGTGAGCACTATGTGCATATCCATACTGGTTTCATAACATATATTTTATGATGGTATGTAGAGTATAATGGCATACTGGGCATATTTTCTCATCCTGATAAACTGTTAGCATGTCTAAATTCTGTATATTATTTATTGTAACATAATTGAGGTTTTGTCCGTCACTACTTCTCAGCCCATAGTTTGGGTTCGTTACTTTTGAGTTGGTGTACTCACGTTACCCCCTGCACCTTGTGTGCAGATCCAGGTTTATCGGGACCCGATAGCGGATTTTGAGCTGCGGTCAACGTTTCTAGTAGAGTTGTCGAGGTAGCAGCTGGCGATCGCGACCTCGCCTTCTCTTTATTTATTCCACCTATTTCATTTATATCTTGAAACAATGTTGTCCTTTTCCCCTTTTCTTTACTTTATGTTATAGTAGCTCATGACTGAGTGACACCAGATCTGGGGATTGGAGATTTAAATTTAGTTTTCAAATGTTGTTTTAAATTTCAGATTCTTAGTTTTATTAATAAATTCGTTTAAAAATCACATTTTTACTGGGAATTTAATTTAGCTTAATTAAATAGGGAGGCTTTCCTGGTTCCACGACATGCGCCATCACGATTCCGGAATTGGGTCGTGACATATACCTTTTAGAGAAGAAAAATAAAAAATAAAAAGGACTTATCTGGAGGAATATGCTGACTTCAATTATCATGACATGTACTTTGGACTGGATGCCCGATCCGTCTAAACCGTCTAATTCTCAAAATCCATTGTAAACTTCACTTTGAAACTGAGTTCTTTGTCTTAACCATGCTTGTGCCTGGATATATGAAGGCCTAAATCAATCAACGATGCCCTTTGTGGGTTTTCACCAATTGACCTCTCTCATTTGTCTTTCTCTCAACTCACTATCGCCTTATTGTGCCCGTGAAGGTTTTCACCAATAAGATTCTCATTTTATTTCTCTCTCTTTATAATGGCCGAGTCATCACCGTAATATATCAACTTAGCATTCTCGACAGTTGATCAGAAGGTCTTAAAAGGGAAAGGTAAAAAGAACTATTCAACTGAATTACAACTTTTGGAACCATTTTGACGGAAAACCATCGAAAAATAAAATAAAATCATGCCCCAATTTCTTTGAATACTGGGAAATATAGATTTTTGTTTTAGTGTGACCTAACCCCAGAGTGAGGCTGCCTACGTATCCTTTCTGAATCAGGTCCGACGTAGTTCAATTAACATGAACTCATATATATTTTTTATTTTTAAAGTACATTGGTTCCAAAAGAGGGGAAAACAAAGAAATATAAACAAGGCTTCAAAGGGCTAACTAGGGTTAAACAGTGTTTGGGTAGCGAGAATGATAGCCTTTCGTCATCCCAACCTGAGAATGCTAAGTATAAAATGCCCCAACAGAGTCATGTCAGACATAGTATCTCTTGACCGCATCCGCGTTGACAGATATGTCTGTCACCTTTCCTTCTATATCTGCCAAGTGTAGAGCTCCTTTTGACAATACTTTCTTGACGAGGTAAGGACCTTGCCAATTCGGGGCGAACTTTCCTTTTGCTTCTTCCTGGTGCGGAAAGATACGTTTCAAGACAAGTTTTCCTATTTCAAACTGTCTTGGGCGCACTTTCTTATTGTAATCACGTGCCATTCTTTGTTGGTATAACTGACCAAAAAATATTGTCGCCAAACGCTTTTCATCAATTAAACTTAACTGTTCCAGTCGGGACTTGACCCATTCAGTGTCCTCAATTCCTGCTTGAACAATGATTAGGAGAGAGGAAATCTCAACTTCCGCAGGTATGACTGCTTCAGTGCCATAAACCAGCAAGTAGGACGTTGCGCCAACTGATGTACGAACAGTTGTCCGGTATCCCAAAAGAGCAAAAGGCATATTCTCGTGCCATTGTCGAGATCCTTGGACCATCTTCCTAAGAATATTCTTGATGTTCTTATTCGCAGCTTCAACAGCCTCATTAGCTTTGGGTCGGTAAGAAGTAGAATTACGATGCTCAATTTTAAATTGTTCACATACCTCCTTCCTCAGATGACTATTCAGATTAGCAGCATTATCTGTGATAATGATTTTTGGAATACCAAAACGACAAATGATGTTGAAGTGAACAAAGTCTATCACTGCTTTCTTGGTGACTGCCTTCAGTGTAATAGCTTCCACCCATTTGGTGAAGTAATCAATTGCAACCAAGATGAATCTGTGCCCATTTGAAGCTTTTGGCTCGATTGGGCCAATGACGTCCATTCCCCAAGCAACAAAAGGCCAAGGAGCCGACATAGGATATAACTCTGAAGGAGGTGAGTGAATCAAATTATTGTGAATCTGACACTGGTGGAACTTGCGAACAAAACGAAAGCAATCTCGCTCCATAGTAAGCCAATAATATCTTGCCCGAAGGATTTTCTTTGCTAGAACATACCCATTCATGTGCGGACCACAAACTCCCGAATGCACCTCATTCATAATGATTTCAGCTTCTTTGGCATCCACACATCTCAACAAATTCAAATCCGGAGTTCTTTTGTATAGGATTTCCCCACTCAAAAAGAAACCATTAGAGAGTCGCCTAATAGTTCTCTTTTGATCCCTATTAGCGTGTTCCGGATATTCTCTTGTTTTCATATACTGTTTAATATCACGGTACCATGGTTCACCATCTGGTTCTGCTTCAGTTGTATTTCAATAACAATGTTGATCCCGAATTTGAATTTCCAATGGATCAATGTGAGTATTACCGGATATGGAAGCATTGAGGCCAAGGTAGCCAAGGCATCAACTAATTCATTGTGAAACCTGGGAATGTACCTGAACTCGATGGACTTGAACCTTTTGCTAAGATCTTCCACACATTGTCTATATGGAATGAGCTTGATATCTCGAGTTTCCCAANATTGCCGTGTTGTTTGTACAGAAGAAATGAAGTCGCGCCGTAGCTTGGTAATGTTTCCCAGTAGGTGATATAAGAATTTCTCCAATCCCTATGCCTTTGATGTTGACAGCCCCATCAAAGTATAGTTTCCATGTTTGACTTCCATCTTGGACTACTTCTTCAATTAAATTAACCTCTTCATCTGGGAAATATGTATTCAAAGATTCATACTCATCATAAACCGGGTTTTCTATCAGATGATCAGCCAAAGCTTGCGCGTTCATGGCAGTACGAGTGACATAAACAATATCAAACTCTGTGAGCAGGATTTGCCATTTTGCCAATCTACCAGTTGGCATCGGCTTCTGAAAGATTTATTTCAGGGGATCCATTCGGGATATGAGATAATTCGTATAGGACAAAAGATAATGCCTAAGATTCTGAGCAACCCAGGTTAAGGCACAACATGTTCTTTACAAAAGAGTATATTTGGCCTCATAAGTGGTGAAATTTTTGCTCAAATAATAGATTGTTTGTTCCTTTTTGCCTGTGGCATCATGTTGACCCAGAACACAACCAAAGGAACTATCCATTACTGAAAAATATAAAAACAGAGACCTACCAGGTTCCGGTGGAACCAAAACAGGGGGATTTGACAAATATTCTTTGATCTTATCAAAAGCTTCTTGGCACTCATCTGTCCACTTGATAGCGGCGTTCTTTTTCAACAACTTGAAAATAGGCTCACATGTGGTTGTAAGCTGCGCAATGAACTTGCTGGTGTAGTTCAACCTCCCGAGTAAACTTATGACTTCTTTTTTATTCTTTGGGGAAGAAAGCTCTCGAATGGTCTTTATGTTTGAGGGATCCAACTCAAT